>JAOTRR010084158.1:0-10565 GCA_028570945.1 Gogo arcuatus
ACTGCATGTCGTACTATGTATGATTGTGTATGTGACAAATAAAATTTGAATTTGATTTGAAAACCAACTTTCCAAGATGGTGGTGTTACGAGTCTATGGTTTGCCAGTATGTTTGATGCAGCGTGTACATTCTAGTGTATTAAAGGCCCAAGTATACTTCAGCAGATGCAGTCTGCCTGAAATTTACGTCCCGTGCACCATGTGCGCACAGTCTGTGTGGACCCAGACTTTGTGACCACGTGGATTGTGCGTGTTGACTGCGCATGTGCGAAACTGAGTGCATGTGCATTACCACTACTTGTTAGGCATATGTAACAGTTCCCAGTTTGGGGAAGACGCTGAAACACATGGGCAGACGGGTTTGGTTCAGTCTCTCTTTCATTTAAAGAAATAAAAAAACACATGCTTTTCAGCAGTGGAGTCTAAGGCTTTTGTGCCGTGGCACCTACACCTGCGCACAAAATCACACCTCTTCGCTCCTCTCCATCCTTTTATCAGCTCTCTGTCACTGAAACAAACACAGACACAGAGCACATTAATTACCCCCAGCTGCAATCACTTTGCCACTCACCTTCCCTGACTTCACTCTCCATTCACACACCGGCGCTCGACCATGCCCCCGCTGCCACAGCATATTACTGCACGCTCAGTTTCACACATCCACAGTCAACACGCACATTGCGCGGACCATGTCCGTTGAAATATACCGCAAACATCATCTTCTTGGAGTTTTACAGCAGCTGACATTACATTATTGCCACCTTCTGGAAGTAGTCCGTTACTGTCTCGAGGGGGAAAATGAAAGAAAATTAAGCTGATTTTACTTGTAATTCTATTTCATTTTAGTTTATGTAGCATTCATTTAGTTTTCACTTTTGAAAACTTTTATTTCAGTTAACAAAATTATTTTTTCACTGCTAGTTTTAGGTTTAGTCTTAGTTTTCTTTAGCTGTATTCATGCTGCTGAAGACATTTGGGTTTGAGATCAAAAGATGAATATGAAAGGATCAGAACTCGAGATCAGAATTTCAGCTTTCATTTCCTGATATTTACGTCTAGATGTGTTTAAACTTAAAACATGGCACCTTTGATGGCAGACCACCCAATTTTTAGGTAAGCAAAAGTATTGCAACAGATAGCTTCAGGTGTGCAGTGGATGGAAGAAATTAACATCAGAAATAGGACTGATCACCAAGAGAGATTAATCAGCATAATAACACAGAGATTCTCAAACTACCTGGCAAAAAAACAAGTACATTGACACCTCTGTACAGAAAGCTGAAAAAAAATCACTGGGTTCTCTGGATGCTTGGAGCACCAAGCTTCAGGAAGCCAAGAAGCAGAAGAGAGGCCTCCACGTTGGCTTCCTCAGGGAAGCTCAGTTCTCCATTAGCTTCTGTGGGAAGCATTTCACTTCTCCCAAGTGCCAGGGACCATCAAAATGCTGGGGAAGTTATACTTTCAGAACCAGCAACTGTGGTATGCATTATGCCAGGATGTACTGTCTCAAACAATAGCCATGGAAGTCATCATAAGGATCTCAAGATGGGTAGTCAGTGAAGAGAGGACAAGGGCTGGAATTTGTCTGCCCCCATGGCATACATGGATGATATGACAACACTGAACACTACTGTAGCATGCATGAAACGACTACTTGGAAAACTGCAGGAAAAAATCATGTGGGCTGAAATGGGAATTACACCCAACAAATAATGAAGCCTTTCCTTGGTCAAGGGTGTACTAAGTGACCAAAGTTCTTCATCGACAAGGACCCAGTTCCAACAGTGTATGAGCAACCTGTCAAAATCATATCTCATATTCAACTGAATATTTATTCAATTTGATACTTTGTGATTTATGGAAATATGTAGTGTAGACTACTTATTATTATACATTGTACTATATAAAATATAATTATATATTCACAAGGATAAGTCAGAATATGCTAGGGTTCCATGGTGAAGAAAAGGTTGAAAACTACTGGCCTATCTAGTTTTTGTCACTTGAATGTTGTTAAATGTATGGAGGATTTTGAAATTGGGAGTCTATCAGAGGGCCCCTCATAACCTTGGGGAATTGAAGAGGAATAGGCCAAAACTGAACCACAATGAAACCACTAATGTTATTAATTTGTAATATCTGAATACTTTTTCTATTCATCTAGATTTTTTGAAAACATACCATTGTTTATGCTTATGATGTCACACCTGCACCTGCAAGCACTCAAGACTCTGTTTCCCAGAATTCACAGTGGCCTTCAAAAATTGGTTGCCACGGACTATAACAGCCATTCTGCATCTCACCGCTCTCAGTCTCCCGAGTTCTAATCGCACACACACCTGTTCCTGATCATAGCCTCAATCACAGCCGCAGCTGTAAGGAGTATTTAAGGACTCTCAGTTCACAGTAACTTTGCGAAGTAAACGCTCAGGGTATCCTTGCCTGACTTTACCAAGCCTTTTTATAATTGTGCTGATATTCTAGTTTTGACTTTATTTGTACTTTGGATTTTTGCTCTTTTGTCTTTGCCTCTGACAACCTGTTTGTGCCTTGCCTGATCATTGCCTGTTTTTGACTCTGCCTTTTGCCTGTCATTTTGGATTTGTCTGTCAGTTTTGCCTAATTAAACTCTCTGCTGCTTTTACATCCATATGTTGCCTGAATTCCTGACAGATTACTTTGCCATCATCATGAATGTAGCAGAAGGGAGCAGGCATGCTGTCTTATCTGCACAGGGGCGTCTCCTTGGAGAATAGCAGCAGCGTTTGGGTGAACTTGATGCCTGCATCACCCAACTCACCAGCACTGTGTCGCAGGCACTCCTAGCCCACCCTGTGCCGGTTATGAGGTCTGGCACGCTTATCTCCCATTCTGATAAGTTCTCAGGAGAAGTGTCTGAGTGCAAGGGATTCCTACTTCAATGCTGTCTGTGTTTCATTGCTCAGATGAGGACAACAGACCAACAGAAAATAGCCCAGTTCATTAACATGCTCATGGGTAAAATGCTCAAATGGGAGAAGGGTGGAAAACTGACATCTTCCAATAAGCAAGTCATTGAGCTGTTTCACTGAGTGTTTGATCACAGTCCCGAAGGAGTGGAGTTCGGTGAGCAACTACTCACCTTTAAACAGGGGAGGAGACGAGTTACCAAGTATGCACTCTAAATTTCGCACACTTGCAGCAGGAAGTAGCTGGAATGAGGCTGCTCTAAAAGTGGCGTTTTGCCAAGGTCTCAATCCCAAAGTCCTCACCAAATTAGCCTGTCAGGATAATCAAGCCTCCCTGGACTCCCTCATTGATAAGTCCATTCAACTTGACAATCTGCTCAAAAATTGACTGTCACTGCAAATACCTATGCAGCCACTCCAACAGAACATAAGTATCAGGGCCATCGATGGTGGACCTATTGGAAAGGGCACTGTCACGTCACACACTAAGCCTCTTATGCTTCAGGTCAGTGCCTTGCACTTTGAAACAATCTCATTCCTAATCACCAGAACCAAGAACCAGTCCATCATTTTGTGGTTCCCATAGCTACAACAGCATGATTCACAGATCTCTTGACAGGACAGAGAAGTACTACAGTGGCCCACGGCTTGCATCCAACATTGCCGCCGTCTCCACAAGCTCACAGTT
This sequence comes from Gogo arcuatus, assembly GCA_028570945.1. Lineage (NCBI taxonomy): Eukaryota > Metazoa > Chordata > Actinopteri > Siluriformes > Anchariidae > Gogo > Gogo arcuatus. Next base: position 3,637 of record JAOTRR010084158.1, read on the forward strand.
GCTTCTCCCTCAGTGGAAAGCCCTGAAATCACCACCACTGCCCACATTCTGGAGTGTTATCAGGCACACATGGAGATATTCAGTAAGGGTAAAGCCAGAGGACTCTCTCCTCACTGACCCCATGACTGTGCCATAGAGCTCCTTCCTGGCAACATGCCTCCTCGCTGACAAATCTACCCACTTTCCATCTCTGAGTAAAAGGCTATGGAAGATCATGTATAGGAGGCTCTGGAACAGGGTACATCTGTCCCTCCACGTCTCCTGCTTTGGCTGGTTTCTTTTTTATGGAAAAGAAAGGAGGGGGTCTTAGGCCATGCATTGATTTATAGATGACTCAACCAAATCACCATGAAATATCCCTACCCTTGCCTTTAGTTCCCTCAGCCCTTGAGCAACTCAGATCAGTCAAGGTGTTCACCAAGTTTGACCTCCGTAGTGCTTATAATTTGGTGTGCATCTGAGAAGGTGATGAGTGGAAGACGGTGTTTAGCACCACCTCTGGCCACTATGAATATTGCGTGATGCCATATGGGCTATCTTGTGCACCAAGCATCTTCCAATGCCTGATTAACAATGTTCGGCAATGAAGGACATGCTTGGAAAATTTGTTATTGTCTACATCAGTGATATTCTCATCTATTCCCCTAACCAAGAGTCATGAACTCCATGTCAAGAAGGCTCTTTCTAGACTTCTAGCCAACCAACTGTTTGTTAAAGCTGAGAAATGTGAATTTCATGTCACCCAAATCTCCTTCCTGGGTTATATTATCAGTGCAGAGAGAGTAACCATGTACAAGAAGGTTTCAGCAGTAACCACGTGGCCAACTACCACCACAGTCAAGGAGCTTCAGCGTTTCCTAGGATTCACCAAATTCTACTGGTGTTTCATCAGAGGATTCAGTTCCATCGCTGCCCCACTCACAGCCCTGCTCAAGAAGGGTCCCAAGCGCCTCCGCCGGAACCCAGAGGCCAAAAGAGCCTTCACACAGCTCAAACCAGCCTTCACGTGTGCTCCCATCTGTAAACACCCTGATCCCAGTAAGCCATTCATTGTTGAGGTGGATGCTTCTGAGTCTGGTCGTACTTTCTCAGTGTTTTGGCAAGAAGCTCAAGTTTCATCCTGTGGCTTTCTTCTCAAGGAAACCTACCCCCACTTAACAAAATTACGACTTTGGCAACTGGGAGCTTTTGGCTGTTAAGTTGGCTCTGGAGGAGTGGCAACACTGGTTGGTCAGGGCAGGATATCCGTTCACTATTTTCACAGACCACAGAAATCCAGAGTACCTCAAATCTTCCCAGAAGCTCAACCCTTGTTAAGCCCACTGGGCCCTCCTCTTCAATCGTTTCCAGTTCACCATAGCCTACAGACCTGGCTCCAAGAACACCAAGGCTGACTCTCTGTCCAGTATTTACCCCTCCGCAGCTCCAGTCCCAGACACAGAACCATCATCCCACCAGCCTGCTTTGTAAATGCCCTGACTTAGACAGAGAACTTGCACAAACCTTGCCGTGTCATGCTCCTGACAACTGCCCTGCCAACCTTACGCATGTCCCACCACACCTCTGAGGCTGGCTGATTACCTGGGTACACACTATTCCTGCAACTGGGCATTCTAGCACCCAATGAACTTACCAACTGTTGAGAACTAAATACTGGTGGCCCAACATGTTAACGAACAGCAACCATTTCATCTCTTCATGCTCAGCGTGTGCACAGGCTAAAGTGCCATGGGTGCTTCCAATAGGCAAATTCATGCCACTTCCCACGCCACAACATCCCTGGTCTCACATAGGGATAGACTTCATTACAGATCTTCCCAAGTCCCAGGGCAACACTGTAATCATGGTTATTGTCAGCCATTTCTCAAAGTCTTTGCAGCTCATACCTCTACCCGGCCTCCCCACATCATTGGAAATGGCAAAACTACTCTTTTCCCATGTCTTTCGTTATTTTGGCATCCCTGAAGACATTGTTGGTGATCGTGGCCCCCAGTTCACGTCATGACTGTGGACCAAGTTCTCAGACAAGCTGGGAGTCTCTGTGAGTCTAACCTCTGGCTATCACCCACAGTCCACCAGACAAGTAGAGAGGGCCAACCAGGAGATAGGGTGCTTTCTCAGAGTGTTCTGCACTGAAAAGCAGAGGGGCTGGGTGCAGTTTCTACCATGGGCTGAATACGCCCAAAACTCCCTGCGTCACTCTGCCACCCATCTTACGCTGTTCCAATGCGTACTCCGATATCAGCCTCCTCTCTTCCCATGGGATGACTGTCCCACCGACATACCCGCAGTTGACAACTGGTTCAAACACAGTGAACAGGTGTGGGAGAGTGTGTACCAGCACCTAGAGCAAGTGGTGCAATGGTATAAACACTTGGCTGCCTGGGTTATACTGTGGGGTCTCCCCTCTATGACAGTCAGCAAAGTATGGCTGTCCACCAAGGACTTAAAGAACCCACAGTTCTGCAAAAGACTCTGTACATTGGCCCAGTCAAAGTCATCAAATGTATCAGACATCTCATATGCTAATACTACTCGAACAGTAGACTTGCACCCACTATCCATGTCTTAAGCCCACTATCCCAAGTCCTCTAGCTACCAAAGTTCCCTCCATGACACTTCCTGCTCCCTTCAACGTCGAAAGTCATCCTGCTTACACTGTCAGGAACCTCCTGGACTCCCGTAGGAGAAATGGCAGGCTGGAGTACATGGTGGAGTGGGATAGCTATGGCCCTGAGGAGTAGTGCTGGGTCCCCACACAAGACAAGACACCCAGACAAACCAGGCCTTTGCCCCCAGGGCACCCAAAGAAGATTATCACTCCCAGAGTGAGCTCCTTGGGGGGGGTCTTGTCGCACCTGCAAGCACTCAAGACTCCATTTCCCAGAATTCACAGCGGCCTTCAAATATGGACAACAACAACCATGCTCCACTTCACTGCTCTCAGTCTCCTGAGTTCTAATCACACACACCTCTCCCTGATCACAGCCTCAATCACAGCCACACTACTTAAGGACTCTCAGATCAGTTACTTTGTGAATTAAAGGCCTCTTTAACCTTTATTTCTCCATTTTCTAGGCCAGTGCTTAACTATTTTTCCTTCCGTTATAATCTTCTGACATTAGGATTATATAAAAATGTATGAGCACCCCCTGTTGGGATTGCTCTTCAGTATCATCTTAATTTTTCCTTCCTCATCTCCCCCTTTTATGACTGAAGTCATAACAATCTTCAAAAACGGGTTGGGTTACATAGCAAATTGCAAATCACAAGCACAGGACACAGCAAAACTTTAGCTTTAGAAGAGTAGAGTCAGCTAAAACCTTAAAACTTAACACGATCAGGGGTGGCTGAAAAACTTCAACTTTTCCCAATTATTGAAGAAAAGTTCCACCCTACCAGTAATTTTCTCTGCAAGCACCTCATAGCATATTACATTGCCTGATCCTCACTATTGAGCAAATATCTTGCAGATAGCTGTGTCCCTCTGATGTACAGGTGGGATTGACGTTCTCGCACCTGTAGCACCTGTAGCTTGGGCCCATATAACAATTCAAATGGGGAAAACCTGGTGGAGGCTTGTGGGACCTTGCACACTGCAAACAATAGAGGGTCTAGCCACTTATTCCAGCTTCCAGTGTCCCCTTGAATGAACTTATGAATCATGTTTTTAAAGGTTTGATTAAATCGTTTAAATCAGTCCATCCATCTGTGGATGGTAAACACTGGTATGAATCGATTTAATCCCCAATAATTCATACAGTTCACACAGTGTTTGTGACATGAAACTAGTGCCTTGATCGGTCAGGAATCTTGACTCTGGAGATAATGCGAAAGGGTGCCTCCGCAACACTATGGGCAGAAATATTGTGAAAAAGCACTGTTTCCGGGTATCACATTGCATAATCCACTATGACTAATACAAAGCGATACCCTCGTGCAGCTCGATCTAATGGCCTGATGAGATCCATCCCAATTCTTTTGAAGGGGATCTTGATTAATGGTAATGGGCGCAATGGAGCCTTTGGTGTGGCCGCTGGATTTACCAGCTGGCATTCATGACAAGCTGCACACCACCTGCCGACATTGGCGTGAATCCCTGGCCAATAGAAGCGGGCCATAAGATGATTTAGTGTTTTGTCCTGACCTAAATGCCCAGCCATAGGATTATGATGAGTCACATGGAATAAAAGTTCCCTACTGCTCTTTGGGACCAACAACTGTGTCGTCTCTTCCTTAGTTTGAGTGACCTGCATCACTCAATATAACCTATTCTTAATAATAGTGAAATACGGAAAGGAAAGTGCAACATTAGGCTGGAGGTTTGGCCATCGATTAGTTTCACTTGGTCAAAGCATGCCTCAGAGTCTCATCTTGTGTCTGCTCTAGCGGGAAATCCACGGGATTCCCAAAGAGAGAAGAGGGGTGGTGCCCTCCCCTCTCTCCATGGCCTCATGATGCGGAGTTGATGTGACGGCCCTGGGACTGCCTCCCCAGCCAACATTGCCATGGGATTCCCCTGTGACATGCTAATGCAGCACCCATCCATTACTCACTGTTTTATTAGAGCTTTAAATCCCGGCCAATCTGTCCCTAGGATTAGTGGATGCTTGGTCTAACCGCTGCCTCCACGCTATGCTTTTCTCCCTGGAAATGAATAGTGATGGGCATTAGCAGATATTTGTGAACATCCCTGTGCATACACCACACCTTCACCAATCATGCATTTCCCAGTGCCCTGCAGTGGATCAGGCTTTGATGCATGGAGGTCTGCTTACAACCAGAATCCACCAAAGCCTGATGTGTACCCCCTTGAATACTCACAGACGCGGTACATTCCTGCTTGATCAGGGGAAGCCCGCGGCGCGTCAGGAATATGAATCAGAATCCCCGCCTCTTCATGGAAATGCTGATTTAGGGAAGTCCTAGCCTTCCTGCTGCGCTGACCGACCTGCCTGGACCTGCTCCCGGTTTTGGTGGGTATGGACGGTTCCACCTGTGGAGAGAGAGAGGGGGTTAGCAGCAGAACAGACACAGAAGGGGACAAGGGTGAGGAGACATGAGGAATGACATGAGTTTGGGGAGCGGGTTTTGGGGGAATTGGCCCATTTCCACGGGGCTGGGGTAGGGGAGGAGTGAGCAGAGAAAGGGGAGAGAGAGAGAGAGAAGCTGTGGGAGCACCTGCTCCAAGAAACGCTGCCTCAGCCAGCTCGATCGCTCTATCGCTCGATCGCTCTATCCAGCAAGGCTGGGTGGTAGCACTGGACCCACTCCGCTGTTCCTCTCGGGAGCCGAGTGATGAACTGCTCCAGTGCAACCGTGTCGAGAACCCCCTCGACGTCGCGATCTTCTGCCCCCAACTACCGTCGGCAGGTGTCCTAAAGCTGCTGGCCATACACGGACTTTCTCCAGTGTCAGCGCACAGAAGTGCTGGCGATGCTGCTCGAGGTCGTGGCTGATGCGTTGCAGGATAACGCATTTCAGGTCGCCATACACCATTCTGTTGTCTGCAGGCAGCTGCTGTGCCGCATGCTGGGCTTCCCCTGTTAGGAGCGGCAATAGGTGAGCCGCTCACTGCTCATCCGGCCACCCCCATGCCTCCACAGCTTGCTCAAAGAGCACTAGGAAGGTCTCCGGGTCGTCGTGCGACCCCATCTTAGGTAGCGTGCCATGGGGGTAGCCTGCAGTCTCTGTGGCTGGGGCAGCTGCCAGCGGAATGAGACGCAGGATCACCTGGTAGTCCTCCTGCTGGGCCTGCAGCAATGCCTCGAATTGCCGCTCGTGGTGCATGGCGACCAACACCTGGTGCTGGTACCTGGCACCTGGCACATTGAATGGTGAGGAATCCATGACGGAGTTTTGTTCCTCACTCCCGGGTTTTGGCACTAGTGTGACAATTTTTATGCTGGGATAAATGAGGAACTGGGAGGCAGGCTTCACAATACAGGTGTGTTCTTTTATTTAGTGCTATGTTCACTTTTCAGTGATTCCTTCTACTACACACAAACACACACATGGGGGACACAGCTCTCTCTCTCTCTCTCTTTCTCTCTCTCTCTTGTTACTGGCCATCTGAAAGACATACAGAAACACATGTTAATAGACAGCCAGTAATTAGACAAATGTGTAACTCGTCACATTACTTGTTGGTTCTACCTGACTCCTCGCTGTTCACAGCCAACACTCGACCACACCCTCGCTGCTACAAGGTGCTTTTTGGATTAGTAAATCAACAACATACTCCAGAATGGTACTTTTATATTGCTGAGATCTTGTGTTACTACCATAGTAAACATTGAAGGACTTTCCCAATAACCTTTGGCGTACAAGTGTATGTATATTGCTTACCTTTGTAAGTAAAAGCAAACAAATCCCTTGAGTCCTCATGCAGTGGTATATTGAAAAATGCAGAACAGAGGTCAGTTATTGTGTAATATTTGGTGTCAGAAGAAATCTTGGACAACAGTGTGTATGGATCTGGGATTACTGGATTTTGAGCTATAACAGTTCTTTAGGTCATGCACCAGACGCCATTTATCTGAATGTTTTTTGAGAACTGGAAAAATTAGAGTATTGCATGGACTCCTGGTTTCTATTAGCACTCCTGCTTCTAGTAATCTTTTTATGGTTGGTCCGATCCCATCTATGGCTGCCTGACTCAAAGGGTACTGTCGTTGTCTAGGTAGCATTGCTCCTGGTCTCAGTTGTTTCTGTATACTACCTGCTGACTTTACTTTCCCTACATCTGTTTGATGTTTCATCCAGAGTTCATCTGGGACCACCTTCAATAGTTCTTCTTCACTAGTTATTGTGTTGCTTTCCAAATAACCCCGCTAGGGCTTTTTCTAGCTTTGCATGACTTCGACCCCGCCCAGAGGAGCCTGTTTCGAACCGTCCTTGCCATGCACTTAACCCCAGCTGCCATTTGC
>JAOTRR010084176.1:0-10563 GCA_028570945.1 Gogo arcuatus
TGTGTGTGTGTGTGTGTGTGTGTGTGTGTGTGTGTGTGTGTGTGTGTATGTGATTGAGCTGAGAGCTTTATCATTTTGCAGTCCTTGACACGTCTTTGCTAAAGGTGAGCAGATTGTCCTGATACAAGGGCATTTTTGTGTGTTCAGGCCTTTAGATTGACAGTAATATATGCAACACAGTGATGTGACCATCTAACCTTCACACACAGCCAGGTCGTCCTTTGATCTCAGCAACCATCGGCACAAGACAAAGGCTAAGCCACAGTGAAAATTCACCATCAGAGTTGCGGGCAAAATTCATTTATCCATCAAATGCTCTAAATTGCTTTTAGATATAAATAGCCGATTTATTAGCTATGCAATGAACAGCAGTTTCTTGTACTGCACACGTTTATATGTCTAATGAAAAAGGTTTTCTTTATTTAAGTTAATCATCTCACACTGTGTTAGTAGCAAAAACTAATTTCTTGTTTTATTTGATTGCTCTTTCCTGGTCAGTGTTGCGGTGGATCCGGAGCCTATCAGATACAACTGCAGTTGAAGGAGTTTATTAAGAAGACAGTGCAGACAAATCCTAAACATCAAAGTCAAAACCAAAAATGCTACGCAAAAGGAAATGTCTTGGTAAAGTCAGGCAGAAATCACACTGAGTGTTTACTTTGCAATGAGCTGAGGTTTAGAGTCTATATTTATGTGTGTGGCTCTCTTTCTTGGTTGGCCCTGGGATGGGGGCCTGGATCTCTGGATGCAATGCATGGAACTCTTAACAACCCATAGGGTCAAGGATGTTGTGAGCTGGGATCCAGCCCTGCTCTTCTGTGCCGTAGCCCTCCCAATTAATGAGTTACTCGAGTTGACCCTCTTTTCTACAGGAGTTCAAGATGGACTTAACAATGTATGCAGGCTGGCCATCTATGTCGAGGGGTTCAGGAGGCATGGTAAAGGGAATGTCAGAGGCTAGAGGTCCAGAAATAATGGGCTTGAGGCAGGAGACATGAAAAGATGGGGAGATACGGCAGTGACATGGGGGCCGATGTACCAGGCATTGAGCTTCTTACACCCATGTGTGCTCCGGCGGTCCTTAGTTGACAACCAGACCAAATCTCCAGGATTATACTGTGGGGCCTCTAGCCTGTGATGGCTAGCAAACTGTTTGGTTCTCCTAGCCACATGTTCCAGAAGTTGGTGGGTACTTTTCCGCACCTGCTCACTCTGTCTAAACCAATGGCCCACTGTGGGTGAGTTGATTGGGTTGGCATTTCAGGGGAACAGAGGTGGCTGGTAGCCCAGCACACACTGAAATTGGGTTAAGAGCGTGGGAGAGTGACAAAGTGAATTTTAGGCATATTCTACCCACAGAAGGAACTGTGCCAAATTGCCCTGGTTATCTGAACAGAAGGCTTATAAGAAACATCCTATTCTCTGATTCACCCTGTCAACTTGACCATTAGTTTGTTGATGATACCCTGATGTGAGATTCATGGAGACCCCCAACTTCTCCATGAAACTAGACCACACATGGGAGGTAAATTGTGTGCCTTGGTCACTTACGATATCCTCAGGGATTCCAAAGAAGCATAACACATGATTAAATATGACCTCGGCCATCTCAAAGGCAGTGAATAGGCCAGACAAAGGGACTAGGTATGAGGACTTTGAAAAAAGATCATTGACCTCCATGATGATTGTGTTTCCCTTGGACGCAGGGAGGTCGATTAGGAACTCTATGGCTATATGTGACCAGGGGCATTGTGGAGTGGGCAGTGGCATGAGTTTACTGGCAGGCTGGGTGTGGGGAACCTTGTCTTGAGCACATGTTGTACATGAGGAAAATATACCTATGGATATTGGTCAGCATGTTCAGCCACCAATATTTGGCTCTTAGCAGGTTGTAAATAAGTTGCATGCCTGGGTGACCAGTAGCTGGAGTTGTGTGTGACCAGGTGATAAGTTTGCCTCTAAGTGCTTGGAGCACAAAGGTATGACCAGCAGGGCATGCAGCGGGGACTTGATGAGTAGGAGCATTGAAAATCTCTCTGTTGAAGTCCCAAGTTATGGCATTGATGAAGCAAGAAGGGGGCAGGATAGGTTTGGGTTTGAGGTCACAGTACTCAAATGTGTACGTATGGGACAAGGAATCAGCCTTAGTATTATTTGAGCCAGGTTGGAATGAGAGTATGAAATTAAACCTGGTGAAGAAGAGAGTCCACCTTTTCAGCTGGCATAAAGTTTTTGTAAAGAATGCTACTGGATAAAGCTTGGGTTTATCCCCAAAATGCTGTGACAACACTGCTCCCACTCCAGATTCTGAGGCATCAACTTGGACCATGAATGGCTTTGAGGGACCAGGATACTTTAGAATGGGAGTTGTGGTAAAAGCTGTCTTGAGTCTCGCAAAGGCCTTATCAGCTGCAGGGCTCCATGCTCAGTGCTTGGGGCCCTTCCTGCGGATGGTTGTGAGGAGGTTCACAATGGAGCTGAAACCCTGGATAAACCTCCAATAAAAGTTTGCAAAGCCAAGGAAGTGCTGGAGGTCCTTGACAGTCTTTGGAGTGGGCAAGTCTGTCACCGCAGCTACCTTGGCTTCATTCATTTCCACCCCCTCCGGGTTTGTGATATAGCCTTGGAATGAAATTTCTGAAATGTGGAACTTGCATTTCTCCCACTTGATGTAGAGCTGATGTTTGAGGAGACAAGACAGAACTTGCTTGATGTGGGTTATATGGGTGTCATGAGACAGTGAATAGATCAGAATGTCATCTATGTAGGGGATAACAAATTTGCCCAAAAAGTCCCTCAGCATATTATTAAAGTTGCCATGGAATGGAAAACTGTATTTACCTTGGCATAGTTGAAAAAGGAGAGTTCAGTTCATGGAACTGACATGCCGTGAACCTCAAACACTGTTGTCGCCTCTTTCAAATGCAAATCCTGCATATACAAAATGGGCCAATTCCAAAATCCTAAACTGTTTCATTTCTGTTTCTAATTGTAGTGACACATTAATATTTACACCCCAAAAAAATGTGTATACACCAGCCCACGTCCTAGCCCAGGCAATATTACCATGGACATGCACAGCTGAATCTTCAACAGTTCTGCAGGTATTGTGAAGAATGAAACAATGACAACAGAGCAACAACAATGAAAATGGCAGATTATGTTCACAAATATACTGTTCCAGGCTGTGAAGGGGATGCTGGAACATTTCATACCGTTCCCGAGGGTTTTACCCTGATTTTATCCATTTTTGAAGGTTGAAGCCAGATCTTCTTAAATTGAAAGTTTTATAGTTAGCGAACAGCTTTAATTTACTTTGTGTTGTTGTTAAAATCAAAAGCTAGTAGCTATTATGGCTAACATTAGGTAGCTAACATAGCTAACTAGACAGTATGATAATCTAGCTTATGTACATGGAGGATCATATTATTTTCCTGCCTCTATCACATTCAAAGAAATAGCCTTTGTTGTCATATAAATCTACAATATAAGATGCATCTTTGTCAATCCCTTTGTCAAATAAATCTCTAATTTGTATTTCATCAACAAGACATAACATTTCCGCCAAAAAAAGGTAAACAGCTTGTTTCATTCTAGGGCCAAATCATAGGGCTGCAAATGGGTAAAACCTCATCTGGGCATTTTTCGCCTCAACCAAATTCACATACTTTCCATTTAGACATCAAAGAACAATTTAATATACTGAATAAATACATTCTATGACACCTTTAATCAGGTGTTGAAACACTTTGGGGGGGGGAGGCGCAAGAGAGCCCATAAGGCATGATGCAGTACTTGTAGTGTCCAGAGGTGGTGCTAAAGGCAGTCTTCCATTCATCACCAGGTCTGATGCACACGAAGTTATAAGCATTGTACAAGTCAAGCTTAGTGAACACCTTTGCAGAACGCAGTTGTTCTAGGGCTGAGGGGACTAGTGGAAGTGGGTAGGGATACTTAACAGTAATTTGATTTAGTCCTCGATAGTCAGTACAGGGGCATAAACTACCCCCTTTTTTCCATGAAGAAAAAGCCAGCGGAAGAGGAAGACGTGGAAGGTCGAATATACCCCTGTTGGAGGGATTCTGGAACATATTACTCCATGGCACATTGCTCAGGGAGGGACAGCAGATATAAACGGTTATGTGGTGGCATGGTGCCTGGGCAGGAGATCTATGGTGCAATCATTGTCTATGGGGCAATCAGGGTCTATGGGGCAGTAGACCGCTAGGTTTGGCTTTACTGAAAACTTCTCATAGATCATGATACACTTCTGGGATAGACACTGTGACTGAGTGATTGGGGCTCTACAGAGGTGGAGGCTATGACAAGACATGGGAGATGCAGACATTTGTGGAGACATTGCATTTGGTAATTTCCTTGTCATGCCATGAAATCTAAGGGTCATGAAGGTGCATCAAAGGGAACCCCAGGATAATTGGGTATTTAGTAGTGGCAGTGACCAGAAAGGAAATGGATTCATGGTGTAGCACACTGACTTGGAATGACAGGAGCTCAGTACAGTTGGTTATAGTGCCAGTTCCAGTGTGATATCCATCAATGGAGCTGATCATTAACAGGTGCTGTAGTGGTTATGTGGGCAAATTGAGTTTCTTCACTGTGTCGTGGTCAATAAAGGTCTGGAGTCAACCAGGGCTGAGAGAACAGAGATAGATCCTGAGTGCCTTACCTGAACTCACAATGTTAAATACTGATGAGATAATAACTGGAAAAGACTCACTGAGGATCTGTGCAAAGGTGCCAGTGTTCTCTCAGCCTGGGGTAATGACACAGGTTTTCTGAGATGTTTGGGACATTGGGTCATGAAGTGGGGAAGTGATACTACAATAAATATTGAAGCAATGCAACAATAAAAGCACAGTCCCTCCTTTTTTGTCTGTCATGTTCAGTGAGGCTGAGCTTTGCTTGTCTGAACTGCATGGGTTCAGGACGATCAGTGGCAGGTACCTGATTAGCTGCTCCCCAGAAGGCTTGGCAGTTCTTGAGTAGGTGGTCAATGGTTAGATCAATAAGGGAGTCGAGAGACATGTTATTATCTCAATATGTGGGTTCGGTAAGGACCTCTCAATTTAGTTCCTGACAGAAGACTGCTTTCAGTGCCGGCTCATTCCATCCACTTCCTGCTGCTAGTGCATGAAACTCGAGGGAGTATTCAGCCATGCTCAATTTTCCCTGTGTCATGGCTAGCAGTAATATTTCAATCTCCTCTATCTCTCTGGAGCATGGTCAAAGACTCTACGAAACAGTTCCACAAAGCATTCATTGGAGGAAAGGGATTCACTGCCTTGCTCCCACACAGCGGTAGCCAATCTGAGGGCTTTTCCAGTGAGCATGCTGATAAACTGTGCAATCTTCTGATGATCAGGAATGTTAACTTGGAAATACAGGGAACATTAAAAAGCAGGAAGCATTTACACTGCAAGGTCACCAAAGAATTATTCAGGATGGGAGATGAGAGAGCTGGGCAATGCACTGGAGCTGTGGTGAGACCGAAGGGTTTGTGAGAAGGCATTGTGGAGCAGATTAATCTTAGCAATCAGCTCACCCAAACACTGCTGTTGTTCTCCAACAAGCTCCCATTAAGTTGCCACAGCTCTTTGCCAGCCTGTCTCTCCTGCCGCATCGATGGAGTTGTCAGTTTAATGTTAGGTAAGATTGGGAAGTGAATGCAATTGCAGTTTAAAGAGTTTATTGAGAAGACAGGGCAGACAAATCCAAAACGTGATTCAAAGTTGTAGTCAGGGACACACAGATATCAGGTGATGTGTAAACAGGATATCAGATGCAATGTACAAAATACATGACTCAAAGTACCAAACAAAGTCAAAACCAGAAATGCAACATGAAAACAAATGGCTTGGTAATGTCAGGCAGAAATCACACTGAGTGTTTACTTCGAATTGAGCTGAGGTTCAGAGTTTGTATTTGTGTGTGTGGCATGATTGTGAACAGGTGTGTACAATCAGAAGTCTGGTAATTGTGAACGTGACGATGAATGTGGTGCATGGGTGTTGTAGGCCGCAGTGAGTTCTGGGAACTGGAGCCCGGAATGGATGTGACACAGAATGGGCAGTGGAACCAGCTGTCACACTGCCACTCTATCACAGCAACTAAAATACAAAATAGGACAATATAAAAACAATACATTGCAATAATGCAGTACACATCATGCCACATAAATACTATTAGAAATGAATAGGTGAAATGATGCAACACTGCATATTATAAACATTGAATAAGTAAAGACTGTGCTGTTAAAGGAAAACAACCAGTTTTGCTTATGTTCCTATAGCAGCACATCCTGACATATTTTATTCCTCTTATGCTACAGCACTCTACACACACACACACACACACACACACACACACACACGTTATAAGGATAATATCCATCATATGTCGGAATAGTTCACATACTGTTTATACAGTCATAGAGTTTCAGAATCAAGGAGTAGCTTGACATATCAGAGAGGACTAGGCTCATTGGTGGGGAGTAAATAGTCTTATCAAGCAAATGTTTTTGTGTAGGTAAAAATACATATGAGTGAATTATTTCCTTTTAACCAATACAGTACATTGCATAAGTATTCACAGCCCTTGAACAGTGTTTATCACCTTGACAAGACCATCCTAACAGTGAAGCATGGTGGTGATAGCATCATGTTCAGTTACCTCCATCCTAACAGTGAAGCATGGTGGTGATAGCATCATGTTCAGTTACCTATATCTATATTCATCTTGGTTGCTTCTCTGACTAAGGCCCTTGTTACTTGGTCACCTTTTTTTTGTGAGTTGCAGTTGAAGTTTGCAATATGTTTCTATAACTAAACACCGATTGGCTATAGATGTAAATGTAAACGTTACTTTTCCAGAACTTTGTCCCAGCCTTTTTTGGTCTTCATGATGCTGTTTGTTTACATATGTTCTCTAACAAACTCTAAGGCCTTCCAGGAACAGATGGATTTACACTGAGATCATGTTACACTATTTGCACACTAAAGTGGACATTTTAGGATGCCTCTATTCAACTAATCATGTGACTTTTGTTGGCAGCTGATTGCTCCAGAAATAATTTAGGGCTTTCATGCCAATGAAGGTGAATACTTATGTAATCTCAATTTTAATATTTTTAGCTCAAGGTTGCAGGATTCAGGATTCAACTGATTTGAGACTGCAGTGTGTTGGTGTGGTGGGTGTGGTATAAGAGTCTTGTATAACTCTGCCTCTACCTATTACATGAGCTGACTGTTTTTATTCCTGGCTTTCTGTTCATTAGTTCTGCTTGAATAAACACTGACTGTTTGGTTCAAATTTATTCTGTCAGGTTTAATCCCAATCTGAAGGTAGATGGACATATAGTAGATAGATGCAATACATATGTTTCTGCCCTGTTTCACCTCACCTGAATACTAATAAAAAAAGACACACAAAAAAACCCCCATTGCCTGGTCTTTTTCCAATCTCCACTGAACATGTGCCCACTGTAGCCTCAGATACCTGCTCTTGGCCGACAAGAGTGGAAGCCAATGTGGTCTGCTGTTGTAGTCCATCCACCTCAAGGTTCAACGTGTTGTGCATTCTGAAAGGCTTTTTTGCTTACCACGGTTGTAAAAATTGGTTATTCATGTTACAGTAGCTTTTCTATCAGCTCATTACAGTCTGGCAATTCTCCTCTGACTTTGCTCAACAACAAGGCATTTCCAGCAGCACAAGTGACACTCAAAAGATGTATTTTTTGTTTTTGTTCTTCTCACCATTCTGTGTAAACTCTAGAGACTGTAGTGTGTGAAAGTCCCAGGAGATCAGCAGTTTCTGAAATACTCAAATAAGCCTGACTGGCACCAAGAGCCATGTCACAGTCACTGAGATCATATTTTCCCTCCATTCTGATGTTTAAAGGTGCTATGTGTAAGAATTGGCCACCTGGCAAATTCATAGTCCACACTCCAAACAAGTAGGAGGCAGTATATCACCAGAAATTTGGGGTGTCCACTCCTTTCATAAGAAACAAGGAAATGCACAGTCCCTCCTCCCCCTTCCCCCAAATGCACCACCACCACTCTCATAGAATTATTACTCGCTGAATATAATGTAAAGTTATTTTTAGTTGATCCACTACTGGGTTCATACAATCTAACTTTAGAGTCATCAGTAATTAAAAAAAGCCAACTACTAACTAACAGCAGGGCAAGAATATGCAAAATCTGACCAAACTGCTGAAGTTTAGAGCCTCTCAAGATAACACTGTTATCTTATAATCATGTGTGCCGTCAGCCTATACGTTATGTTATAGCTTGCTAAGCTCAAATTTTAGCAAGAAAACATCCACAGCAACTTATGCATCAGTAGTACAATAGCTCACTTTTTAGCAAGAAAACACCCATATCAACTTGCGCATCAGTAGAACAGTAGGTCAGTTTTTAGCAAGAAAACAGCCACAAAGAACTCTCGCATCAGTAGTACAGTAGCTCAGTTTTTAGCAATAAAACATCCACATTGACTTGCACATCAGTAGTGCAGTAGTTCAGTTTTTAGCAAGAAGACAGCGACAGCAACACGTGCATCAGTAGTGCAGGAGAATGTGCTCTTGCAGTTGCTGGCTTGTGAATTAGCAGATCTTCCACATAGCCACTAAAGAAACTTTTCACAAGCTTTTAGGGATCTGTAACTTTTAAACTCACACAAAATGTATGCACTCAGTCCAAAAACAAGATTACAATGTCCAGGTATGTGAGTGGAGGATCTGTAATCCAGTATTTCACTTACTTAGTTACGATTCAATTTCTCCCAGTTGGATCCCTTTTTTTTCTCTTTCCCCTACTCCAAAAGTACAACATACTGACATACAAAATGTAACCGCAAATCCACATTTCACTGCCTGGATTCCAGTAGTTTCTGTGAATTGCAGAAACCCATTTGCTTCTCTTTTCTTTTAGGCAGTCTGAGCTCAGAGGCTAACGTGTATGTAGCCCACCAATGATGGTTGTAGGAAATTTTTCATTAATCATGCTACTCAGGAATGTAAAGCCTTATATATTTTTTATTTTATTAGCCTATGAAAAATAATTATAATGGTAGTCTGAAATATAAGGTTTAGAGGGCAACTGAGTCACATGAAAAGAAATAGATACATTAATCAAGAAGCCCAAGAAGCCATGGGTTAGGAAAATCACGCATAGTTTCATTAGATACATTGAAACTATTTCCTTTATCTATGATTTGCGTCAGAGACACAGTAGATTAGAATGGTATTCTCAAGAAGTGTGAGAAAAGATGGATACATTAAAAACAAGAAACAATGGGCCAAAGGTAAATAAATAATGGTAGTCAGATTAACATTATCCTCAGACTGGAAATAGTGGCAAATTGTAGCAATGTACCAGGGAAGGGCTAAGGTATTAAAAGGGGAACCAATCCCTTAGTACTTCAGTTGCTCTCAAGACCAACTCATTTATTGTATGGTTTGTGGATCATCAATAAATTAATTCTTTCTGTTATCATGTGTTTGAATTTTTTTTGTTGTTTAATGTATTGTTTTTAGACACAACGCGCAACTCTCATTCTGGGCTTACGGCAGACTGGACACTACAGTGACTCACTATTGCATCTTGAGGTACATAGTGGTATTACAAGACGGACAGTGCGTCCTGTCTTGGGGCTAGCCAGTTAGCATGCTAACTTCAGTAGATATCTCTGCAGTGCAAAACATAGACATCTTTGACATAACAGCAAAGCTGTTATTTCTTCACATTCTGTTGATCATTTTAGTTAATTTTTTTGAATGTTTTAAAATAAAATTCTTACAAATTCTTACACATAGCACATTTAAAGGGAACATCAACTCAAGCTCTTGATAAATATACAATTGTGTACCTTGGCCTTATATTCATCTGAGCCACAAGCAAAATAACTTTGGGGGCTTGTGCCCTTGTCTTCAGTGACTCCTGGTTTTCATGTGTCCTGTATGTGAATTGCATCATGCTGAGAATGCAATCACATGCATATACACTTCAGTCTGTTTGCTGTGTCCTATTGGAAAGGGTTTTAGTTGGTAAATGGTTGTGTACTGGCTAAAATGCCTTTCACACCTTGTTTACACCTGGTTATTTCATGCATCTTGAGCAGACATGTCCTGAGTAAAGGTTGTGCGTAAATTTAATGCCTACATTTGGTGTTAAATCCTATACAGTATCCTATACAATGTTAATAGTGCCAATGAGTGTCTGGCTTTATACTGTATATATTTTACAAATGTCTGGTGATCTAATGGAAACTGACTACATTAAAAAATAAACACCAAAATAAATATTTTAACCAGATTAGATTTTTTGCATCATTTTTTCTTTGGACTGGGTTAAAAAATATGTCAGCTCAGGGAGTATAAATTGCTGATATTGCCACAAGTTAAGCTCAATAGTCGTATAATTTTAACTAAAGATGTGATTTATGCATGTCTTGGCTATGGAATAAAATGTCTGACTCTCTCTCTCTCTCACTCTCTCTCTCTCTCTGTGTGTGTGTGTGTGTGTGTGTGTGTGTGTGTGT
>JAOTRR010084198.1:0-10557 GCA_028570945.1 Gogo arcuatus
GTGCTCACTGCTCACTTGTGTGTGTGTGTGTGTGTGTGTGTGTGTGTGTGTGTTCTGCTCAGGGTTACCACTGCTCACATGGGTTAAATGCAGAGGAGGAATTTCACTGTGCGAGAGTACAAAAATAAAGGCCTTGGTTCTTCTACATATTTTTTCTTCTGCTTCTACAGAAACCCAATTCCCAATGGTGAAAGGTACAGTGAAAATAGAAGGAGACATAGAAGTAGATGTCAAAGAAGAAATAAAGGGGACAAAGAGCAATGAGACAGAGAGAAGAATAGCATCATACACATACATGAAAGGTTGGAGAACAATGTGAGATGAAAGACTGTTTAGACTGTTATAAAGAAGTGAAAGAGGCTTTCAGAAGCATGGAGAAGGAAAAGCAGAAAAAAGAATCTCCATTAAAAGAGGAATTAAAGACAGTTCAGGAAAAACTGGATAAAACCATTGAACATGTAAGTACAGTAATACATTAATTTCAGGCGACACTAGGAGAAGAAAGAGATAATGAAAGAGAATGAGTATTTTTGAAATAGAGGATGAGTGATATAAGAAGTGATGAGGAAGAAGAGAAATGCCTGACTACTATGTTAAAGGAAATGGAAGAAACAATGAAAGAGGAAAGGGTCCTGAGAAATAGAAAATAATTAAGACCACCACAAAAATATAGACCCCAATTGCCAATTCTAATTAAAGGAAGACAGGTACACTATATTCTATGACAAACACAAGACCTTGAGGGAGTGATAGGAGCCTACCCAGCATGCATGACGGAGCCAGTAAGTGGAAAAAGAACTTTGAGGAGAAAACAGTGAAAAAATGCTGAGCTTAGTTGATGTGAAAGCCATATTGTCCAGAATAATTGGGCAGACTGCTATGAAAAGTGTAATGATAAACATATGCCCCAAGCAGCTCAAGAATACAGGATGGATGGGACAGAGTTTAACCCATATCGTCTTTGACTATGGGCAGCATTGAGAATTGAATATCCAACAAAGATTGACCCGAAAAATCTGAAAGGGGAACCACTCTGAGAAACTGAGAATCCAGCTGCCTACAAAAACAGACAAAGAAAGAGGTGGAGAGAAGAGACTGATGATAACCTAGAGGTCACCCCACTGATGACCATGCTGTTCTGTATGTCTCTCCTAGAAGTAAGCTGGAGGATGTGGTGGGATTAATCACCAAAAGACCTGAAGAGTTCTACGATCATGTAGTTCATGCTGTGTACAAGCACAGGAAGAATGAGCAGAAACTCAGAGAACAAGAAAAAGAGGTATTGAGAAAAGTGGCACAATTACAGCTGAGAGAACTAACTGGAAAAACCAAGAAAAAGACTGAAGGCTCAGGCACCAGTAGCAAGTGAAAATATGGTACAAGCACCCCTAACATAGTACCGCCTAGCACAATGGTACAGACCCCTCAAACAAGACCAGCAGTCCCAGTCATTAATGTCTACACTCAACACAGAATTAAGAGAGAGGCAAATTTAAGATGAACAATCAGAAGAGGGGAGGCAGGCCCCTGCCAAGAGGTCCACCTGGTGTTTGCAGGGGATGCATGCAGTCTGGCCACAACTGAAGAGATTGTCCTACAAATACATGGCAAGGTCCCAAAGGACAAAGGGAAGTTATACCAAAATAGTCCCCTCAATGTCAAAACCATGGTTCAGTATAATCCCTGCACAGGGCCAAATCAAGGATACTAGCGGTGCCCAGAGAAATCTATTTTGGAAGGTCAGCTTGCTTCAACATCAACTAGAGCCGATCAAGAACTAATGCTGCTGGTTCAAGTAGAAGGTCAGCTAACACCCATGTTAGTGGACACTGGAGCAACTTACACTTGTGTATGTCCAAATTATGCTTCACACCACCCCAAGTCAGGTAAATTTGCCTAGACAATAGGATTCTCTGGACAAGCACAGCTAATTCCAATGACAGCTCCAGTAAACCTAACCACTAATAACAATGAAAATTCCAATTCTAGTATCTGAACAAACCCTACTAAATTTGTTAGGGAGAGATGCATTTTGCAAATTGGGACTTCAGATTTGGTGCACTCTGGATGGAATGTACGTGAATCAATTGGGGGTAAACAGTCAAATGAGTTTATTAGTCGGAGATGCTAATGTATATTGGTTGGGGAATCTAGAAGAATCAGTACAGAAGACAATGGAAAAATGGAGAAAAGTCATTCAGCTTCAAATTCCAGAGGCAAAGAAACCTGAACTAGATTACCATTGCACTATGAGATTTGATGAAAATCAAGTCCCCCCCGCAAGGATCCCAAGGAACAGTGGCAGAAAGCAACAGAAGGAAGAGAAGTAGGGATCATTTCACAGTACATAATTGGGAAAGAAGGAGCTGCTATGCACAGAGAAAACAATAATTTTTTTCCAGCAGCGAAATAACATACCAGGAGCAAAACTGCATGTCACATTGCTCAAGAAAAAGGGCTATGAGTTCAGAGATTTGGGTCCAATGATTCAAAGATCAGAAACAGTTTTACTTGGAATAAAACTGTGAATACATTGATTCTGCATGCTTCTGACAAGTCTATGATAAAAAAAAAATACTCTTTACAACAGTAATGAAAGCAACACCTCAAGAAGTGATAGTGAGAAAACAAGAGTCGGAAAAAATAGTAAAGCAGTTAATACAAGTGATAGAGCATGAAAGTACATTCAAGCAACAAATGGTTAAGCAGGTGCCAGATGTGTTGTGGTCAAAACATGACACAGATGTAGGACTAGTAAAGGCAGCAAACTCAATCAGAATAGAGTTAAAACCTAATGTTAGGTTACCTAGAATAGGTCAGTACCCTCTAAAACCAGAAGCAGAAGAAGTGATTGAGAAAACTATAAGGGGTTTAGTGATGGCAGGAGTACTGGTGGAAACAAGGAGCCCTTTCTGGCAGCGAGGGTGTGGTCGAGCATCAGCTGTGGCTGGCGAGGAGTCAGGTAGAAACGGCAGGTAACATGTGATGAGTTTCACCTGTATTTGATTACTGGCAATTTACTTATGTGTATCTTCTGGCGTCTTTCAGAGAAGCCAGTAACTAGACAGAAAGAGCCAAGCAATGAAGCACCGTGTGTGTGTGTGTGTGTGTGTGTGCATGTGCATGCATGCATGCTTAAAGTGCAGAGAGCAATAGAGTCACTGACAAGTGAACTTTGAGATAAAAAAATAAAACACACCTTAAGTTGTCAATCCTGTCTCCCATTTCCTCATTCCCTAAACTGCAAGAGTATTACTCCTTTGTAATACTCCTATTCTTCCACTTCAAAAAGCTGACAAATCAAAATGGAGATTGGTACATGATCTCCATGTTGTCAAAAAGGTAGTAAAAGACTGGCCAGCTAAAGTGCCAAATCCTCACACACTACACACAAATGCTCCACCTGATGCTAAATACTTTACAGAAATAGATCTTTGTCCAGCTTTCTTCAGTGTGCTGTTGGCTGAAGAGTCTAAATATATATCTGCATTTACATACCATGGAAGACAGTACACATACACTAGAATGCCACAAGGATTTAAACACTCACCCCATGTGTTTAATCAACCTTTAAAACAAGGCTTGGAAGAATTGGATTTGGGAAGTACCCTGGTACAATATGAGGATGATTTAATGATTTGTTCTCCAACATTAGAGCAGTGTCACCAAGAGTCAGTGACAGTATGGAAAAAATTAGGACATAAGGTGTCTCAGTCTAAATTGCAATGTTGTCAGCCTCAAGTGGAGTACCTGTGACAGACAGTGGCTCATGGGACTCGAGCAATTTCCCCTTCACAGTTAGAGGGCATTCGCAAAGTACCACAACCCATGAGAGTGGGACAAATGATGATCATTTTAGGAATGGCAGGCTTTAGTTCAGATTGGATAGAAGATTATGCAATAAAACAGCCCTTCTCAGGGAAGTAATGACTCAAGCAAGTATACAAACATTGAGTGCCCAGTTAAAATGGACATCAGATGCTTTAGTAGCCTTTGAAACCTTGAAACAAGAATTGCAAATGGCCCCAGTTCTAGCTACACCTGACTACATAAAGGCCTTTCATCTATATGTAGCCATAAGCAGGAAACGTGTAGTGGGAGGAAAGAACAGCCTATCGCTTATTACAGCACTAAATTGGATGGTGTGGCCCAGGGATGGCCCCCATGTTACCAAGGACTAGCAGCAGTTCATTACGCATATGAGAAAGCATGAGTGAAAGTCCTGACTATGGGGTATCCAGACATTATCTACTCACATCACAAAATTATAGAAATGCTTCACAATAGTAGGTTTGTACTAACACAGGCATGAAGTTTACAGTACCTGTCCTTATTCACTTATCCAGACATAACCCTGAAAATATGTACAACAGTTAATCCAGCAGAACTGTTGTCATTTCAGTTTGAAAGAAAACTACACAAGTGTCATAGGTCCATTTAGTTTCCAACTTCCAAATGCTGGTCCATTTCTGAAATGATGCCAGAGACTGAGGCCAGACAGTGGCTGATCGATGGTGGAGAAGCTGCCAAGGGGGGAGGGTGTCCCCCTCTCGCTGGGGGGGGGGTCTCCCCCAGAAAAAAAAGGCATTGAAATATGCAATTTCCAAGCATTTCAGCTTATTTTCATGACATTTATACTGGTATCAAACCTTGTAAGTGGATCGTGTATCTGCTGACAGTTAATAACAGCACATGTTTAGCATCTGACTGCACCAAACAGTGTTTATTTTGATGGGGCAATGACCTTGATATTTGATAAATCACACATTAGTCTTAGATCATTACAAACATTAGGCTATTATAGGCCTACACTAGAGTCTATCAGATGCAGATGTAGATTTTAGATACGTTAAAACGCTGGGCTATTTCCAACATATGGATCTTTTTACAACCCAGTAATATAAAGAGAAAATTAAGCATTAGACCTAGATCTTGTAAATAAGTGAGTAAAAATAATATATACTCATAGTGCAGAAAGCTTTGCTTGGCTGATCTTTCACAGGCTGTATAAACAGAAATGCAAAAGACCACTCTTTTTTAAAGTTCATTGTAGAATGCATACGCTTTCTTTTCTTCAGTGTACTTGTAATTGGTCAATCATAATCTGACATGATTACACAAATGATCGATCGTGCATGCGAGATATAAATTATGTATGGTAGAGATCAATAATTATATAGATTAACTTACATATGTACATGCATGCAATGACAGCAGCTGTCATATGTCTGTAGGCTTCTAAACTCATGGGCCCTGTCAAAGCAATCGGAAAATCTCAGCATGTGAAATGCCAAAAAGCAGTTTTGGAAGTGGTTGAGTAGTCAGACTGTTGTAAATGAAAAGACAAGACTTCATTCATCACTTGTAAGCATGACCGGCAGAGGTGCCCAATCAACTAACCCCATACATACCAGAAGGGTATAAATCCTGACAGATCATTGACTACTCTTTAGATTTTTCTGATACAGGTTTTTTCATGTCTTGGTGGGTCAGCTGGTTCGGATATCATTTTGTGGGTCTGACCCACCAGATGCGGGTCACTTGGGAGGTCTGGAGTGTGTGGGTGATTCATTGACATTTTCTAAACTAAGACCAGATTTAGAATCTGTCCCATTAGAAGCTCCTACTATTACATATTTTGTGGATGGATCTTGTTTCACTGATCACACAGGAAATCATGTAGGTTATGTCATAGTTCAAAAAGACCAAGATGGATCATTTTCTTTAGTAAAGGCTAAAAAGTGTCAAAAACCGTGCTCTGCTCAACTAGCAGAATTAAAGGCTCTAACAGAGGCCTGCAAATTGGCAAGTGGTAAAGCAGTAGAAATCTATACAGATTCAGCCTATGCTCATGGTGTATGTCATCTCTTTGGAGCAGTTTGGAAACAGAGGTGTTTTAAGAAAACTGATGGTACACCAATCCAACATTTAGGTCAAATCTTAGAGCTAATATCAGCAATGAACAAAGAGGGGCAGCTAGAGATGATAAAGGATTATGGAGATCCCATGACAGATTGTTAATTGCTCCATTGTCCCTGCTCACTATTTTAGTTACTGATGCACATGGTCTAGGCCATTGGCAAGGGGGGACGTTGTAAGGTAAATAAAAAAAAACAAGGGTATTGGTCTCCATAACGTCATCCTATGGTAGATGAAGCATTGAGAAAGTGTGAAATTTGTGCCCAGGATAATGTCAGAAAAGGAATTACGACTCCATTAGGGAGCATACTGGTACCTGAAAGACCGTTCAAACACCTGGTAATAGATTATGTAGATATGATAGGGATTAAGGTACAAGATGGTAGTGATAGAACATCTCAGTAGATAGGTAGAAGCTGTACTGTCTAAAGATCAAGGAGCTGAGAGAGTAATCAAATTTTTGACTAGAGAAGTAATTCCTAGGTTTGGCATTCCATCAGAAATAAGTTCAGATAATGGATCAGCATTCATTCAAAAAGTAGTAAAGGCAGTATTGCAACAATTGAGAATCAAGCAGAGGCTAGGTTGTGTGTACCACCCTCAATCACAGGGAATGGTGGAAAGAATGAATGGAACCCTGAAAGCCAAACTGAATAAGATCTGTGCTAGTACTAAGTTGAATTGGGTAGATGAGTGCCTTTGGCACTAATGTACTATCACATGCAGGCTAATAGAAGCACGCACCTAACCCCACATGAAATACTTACAGGTCGACCTATGCCTGTGCCACATCTGAGAGGACCTTATAAGGGTCCTGCAGTTGAACAATTGCAAATGGAGCTTAGAGAATATATGACAATTAACTGCTACACATAAAGCCATATATACACAGGAACAAAGTAAACCACCTGAACCAGAGGTTGAACCAGAGAATCCAAATGTACCAGGGGATTAATTATACCTCAGAGTATTCAGGAGAAAGTAGAGTGAGCCAAGAAAGGTATGACCTTATGTTGTGGTAAGGGTGACTCCTACAGTTGTCCAAGTGCAAGGACGTACTACTTGGTATCACCTTAACCACTGTACCAGAGTACCTAAACAGGAATTACCAAGAGAGCAACATGAAGAAGGAGACTCTCCTGAAGGTACAGAAAGTCCCTCCAATGCCAAGGGACCCTCCAGAGAGCCTTCTAGGGACTCAGAGAGTCACCAAGAAGGATGGGAGTCAGGGGCAGCAGAAGCATCAGGACAAAAAGGGGAACTTGAAAATATACCAGAGGACCACGTTGTACCTGGGCTGGGGGATCTCAGTCTGCCTGATCCTGTTGATGAGCTTGGAGATGCTGAAGCTGGTCCTAGTACTGTCAGACCAAAAGGCGCCTTTGGGGAAGCAGAGTTCTCCACAACTGACTTCTCAGCCCTTGAGTGGAGTCCATGAGGGAAGCCTTAAATCCTGATCACAAGGTAAAGAAGGAACAATGGGAGAATTTTGGAACAAAGAGAAGAGAGGGACAACTTATTTTCTACACCATGGCCTTAACATTACTGGTGGCTAACCAGAATGAAGAATCCCTAGGTAATGAGCTTGCATTATGGTATGCCAAGATAACTGATGAAGGGTCAGGAGTAATTTACAACCTGAGTAGAAGAGAGTGTTATGAAGGATGAGCAGTAAACAGAAAATATAGGATAAGGGGAGAAGTAGAACTGAAACTAAAATGTTTCATTAACTGCTACATTTCAGAGATCATTGTGTGAATCTACTGTCAAAAAGGGTAATGTATATTAGTCAGGCTGCAAGATTAAGAAAAGAAAAGAAAAGACATAGAGCAAAAAGGGAAGTAGGAGAGATAGATAAATTAAAATAAGGTTTATATTGGAGAAGGTCACAGAATAACAGATGGTAACAGTGGGCTTGTTATACTGCCAAATACCTGAACATGTCTGACTGTTTGTTATGCACAGCTTCTCCACTGACAAAGTTGATTATAGTTCTGAATCCTTATACTTATAAAGAATGTGCAAAATTTAGTAGGGATCACTGTTATCTAAGGCAGTCAGCACAGCCATATTGTCCAGCTGAGTGTCTGTCCTCAATAGATAATCCAGATTATCAGAAGTATTTTAATCAAACACACTGCGGAGATTGTAAAAAGATGAATGTGAAGACAGCCCCAAATCTTACGGAGACACAGATACATAATCAGTTATATAATCAGCTGGAATGCCATCTATGAATGTTTTAATAAGTCAGAAAGTAGTTATGATGTAGGAAAGTTCCAAGGCAAGTGTGAAGTGATTTGGCATTTGGATTCTGATGTTACATGGAGTGGAGATAGTCCTAGAAGAAATAAATATCAGGCAGCCAGAATAGTGCAAAATATGACTGACATAATTACTCCAGAATACTGTGAGAACCAGACTTTGGCTTTACCATTGACAGAACCTTATAAGGATCAAACTGAAGCAGTAGCAGATTTTTATTGGATATGTGAAAAAAGTAAAGCTTAGAATGACTTTACTGGAAGGTTGGAAGGGAATCTGTGCAAGAGTAAGAGCTGTACAAGAAGTTGCAGTCTTTAATTCGGTAGAAAGGTCTGATGAACTTCCTAAGGGTAGGCCAGAAAGACAAAAAAGGGTGTATGAACATGACCCTAGAGTTAAACTAGATGCTATAGTGCAACCAAGAGGAATTCCAGAAGAATTCAATACCAGAAGTGAAATTGCAGCAGGTTTTGAATCCATTTTTCTGTGTCCTACCATTAACAAAATTGTGGAGTGAATCAATTATATTTATTATAACCAGCAGAGATTTACTAATTACACTGATTCTGCACTCAGTGCATTAGGAGAACAGCTAGCTGCGACTAGTAAAATGACATGGCAAAATAGATAAGCACTTGATTGGCTAATGGCAGAAAAAGGAGGAGTTTGTGTTATGTTTCGTGAACAATGTTGCACCTACATACCTAACAATACAGCCCCTAGCAAATCATTCACAGAAGCAATGAATAAACTAAAGGACCTTAGAACAGAGGTAAAAGAAAATGCAGGACATGATATAAACCTGGGAAAATGGGGTGCTAGGTTTACCAAAATTGGATTCACAGTTGCTGCATATTTGGCTATTTTAGCCTTGTTAGGATGCTGTGTATTTCCACTGCTTAGATCTCTATTTACTAAGGCAGTGTCAGGGCAGATGACAGTGTTACTTCCTAAAGAAATAGGGACTCATTTCTAAGGAATCATGAAGAAGGTAATGAGTTTCAATGGGAGGATTTCTATGCTCTAGCTGATGATGAAGTGGAGGTCAAGAACAGTGAAGTTGGGGAGTCAGATATTGAAAAAATTGATTAAAATAATGATCAGATGAAGTTGTGATTGCTGTTTAATGTGTTTTGTTGAATCACTGTAATGTGTTTTGTTGAATGTTATGAATAATCTTGATAAGTGGATTTACTTGATTGCTGTCTATGGATTTATGATCTTGATTCAAAATCATCACATGTAGTAGTTCAGAGGGGGTGACCTGCTGAACCCAGGTGCTGAGTGCATTATCATGCAAAAGGCAGGTAGAGTGGGAATGTTTCTCCCATAATCTGGTCAAGAAACAAGGGAGGTTTTTTGCCCACTTCTAAGGAATGAGTAAACCCTACTCTGACTTACTGATTGAATGTTTAAAATATGTGGTATGATTGGAAATGTTTTTGTGTTAAACAGATGATCAATAAATGATTAATGGATTAATTGAAGTACTGTTTAATAATTACCTGAAATTATGTGTTAATCTTGTGCTTTGTATGAAAGTATGATGTGAGAAGGGGACATTGTGCAATAGTGCTTGATTGACAAAGAAGTGGATATTGAAAGAGACTGACATAATCCAGGACTTATGGGACCACCCAGGTGCACCTATCATAATAGACGAGGACAAGTGCCTGAAATATCCAGTGAAAGCAGGAGCACAGGAACAGGAGAGGTTTTTTTTTTCTTCTACTTCTGATAATCCTGGAAAGGCCTTTGTGCATATTCACCATAAGCCAAGGATGAATCGCAGAAGAGGAGGATAGGTCCCAGATCCCATTGTGCAGGTGTGTATCCTAAGGTGGGACTTGGACTCATGAAGCACATGGCATGGAAGCACAAGGCATGAAGCACATGGCAACTTCACCAGTCATGCAAGGAGTGAGTGGGAAAGGGATGGTTAAGTATTGCAGGGCTGATGAGAGAAGTGGGAACAGGTGTGTAGATGGGTCGGTGAGTAAGATGATGGAAAAAGAAAGGAATGTCAGAGGGGATCTGGTGGATAGCTCGAAGGTGGTAGGTCTGGGGAGCTGGAGGAATGTATATGGCCTGTGCTAGGACAGGAACAGAGAGCAATGCATAGGGCTGGGGGTGAGAGTGTGGATGAAGGGAGAGACTGAGGAGCCAATTGTGACAGGTTTCTGTGAATACGCAAAGGGAAGTATTCCTATAGTGAAACATCGAAAGGAATACTTTCTTAAAATAACTGAAAAAAATAATTTATTGTGGAAGAGGAGTGAGTACCTATAACCCCAAATAAGAAAAAGTTGGGATGGTAGGTTGAAATTGAAATTAAAACTGAAAACAATGACTTGTAAATAATCTTTGACCTGT
>JAOTRR010084223.1:0-10554 GCA_028570945.1 Gogo arcuatus
TATGTGTGTATGTGTGTGTATGTGTGTGTGTGTGTGTGTGTGTGTGTGTGTGTGTTTGTGTGCGCGCGCGCATGCGTGCGTATCCTCAGTATGAGGTTACCGTGGTAACTGCAGGGTGGATTGTTGAAGGACATCAAAGGCCGTTTATTTATGACAGAGGGACGGCTGCTCCTGAGAGCCTCCGATTATTTGGAACTTGTGGCTGTTTTTATAGCGACACGCTCTGAGTAGCTCTTCGTTAAAACCTCAGTTGGTCTCTAAACTGCAATGAAGCAGTGTTTTCTCATGCAGGGTGCTGATGTTTTTTTGCGTAGCCTGGTGTGTGTGCAGATTTTTGCCCCAAAACCATGTGTGTATCAGCTGTAACTCGATCACTGTGGAATGAAACGGTATTTCAACTGTATTTCCAAACTGAAAGTTATATTATTCCTAATTAATTTCTGACCTTGTTTCTGTCTCTCACTTTAAATCTTCAGTCTTCAGTAGATTTTCGATGTTTGTCTCGATAAATGTTTCTTTGATTTGTTAGTAGCTCTGTATTTTATATGTATTGAATCAGTGCACTGATTTTCTGAGCATTAATATTCATGCATCTTTACATCTAACCTCACAAAGTTGTTAGGATTCGTACATTATGGTGTTAAATAAATATCTCGTGTTAGTGAGGTGTGAAGCAGAAACTACGCTCAAAATAAAACTTCAAATCTTCTCATGTTTAATCATTACATCTGAAGGAAAGTGTTAACTAGTGAGAATATGATGATGTTCAGTCTTCTTACATCAGTGGCTCATAAACACTGCAGTCTGTGATCTGTGTGTGTGTGTGTGTGTGTTTCAGATCTATCGGCGCTGCTGGCTCGTGTTCAAGAAGTCCTCCAGCAAAGGGCCACGCCGGTTGGAAAAGTACCCTGATGAGAAATCCGCGTACATCCGAGTCTGTCCGAAGGTAAACCATGATCACAAAAACTTCCTGATGTCCGACGAGAGAAAATGAATGGAAATCTCAGTTAGTGATTAAAAACATGGATTGGATTTGAGGGCAGGATGTAGGGATGTGGTTAGGAAAATGGCAAAAGTTATTCTAAAAATAGCATCTATTTCTCCTTTCACTTACTGATATGTGATCTGATTGTCACCATTATCAATAAAGTTCAGAACATACAGCCAATATCTGCAATAAGCAGTGAAAAATATCTAAAGTTGGTATCAACTTTACAGACAGACGTCTGATCTGAGGTCTCACTGAGATTGAGCAACACAAGCAAGGAGACACAACCCTGATCAGGACATTTGTGTTGCAGAAACCCAGATGTAGTGAATTTAGATCGCTAATAAACAAGCCAGAGGGAGAGAGTGGTGAGGAAAAACCCCCTGAGTGACACGAAGGAGAAACCTTGAGAGGAACCAAAATCAAAAGAGAACGGAAAGAGTAAAGATAAACAGAACTGAGTGTGTTTACAGGATGTTCAGTGTGAGCAGATTGTGAATGAGTCCTGGGATGAGCAACAGGACAGTCTTTATGATTACAGCAGCAGCTTTTAGATACAAAAATACAGCATCCAGCTGAGCTTAAGCGCTGAGGAAACAGTGAGATCTGTTATATAGGCTGACAAGAAACCTAAATGTTATTTGCATGTACTAAATATCCACAGGTGACCGAGATCAGTAATGTTAAAAATGTGACGAGACTGCCGCGTGACACCAAGCGCCAGGCCGTGGCCATCGTCTTCACTGATGACACGTCCCGCACGTTCACCTGCGAGTCAGGTAAAACATCTGAGAGGAGAAGGATTATGACTAAACACACACACACACGTCACTTGGGCTCTTTTTTAAGTTGAATTATCCGTCTGATTTCTGTATAATGTGATGTTCCTGAGCTGCTGTGAGTCGCTCTGGCAATCCTGTAACAGTACCTCACAGTCTAGGCTCAAATGAGAGTTTTTCACACACACACACACACACACACACACACACACACACACACACACATCATACAGCAGCCTAGATATGTTCTACATCTTCATATCTAACTGAGTATGTAATCTAGCTTCACACAGAGCTGATGGTAGCTGAGTTGGCAAAAAGAACACAAATCAAATGAGTAAAAAACAGATTGAAAACAAAAAAGCCAGAGAAACCAGGTGATATTTTTGTTGTATTTTAGCTAGCTAGATTAGTGACAAAATGGCTGTAACATAACATACTAAATAGTGCCTCAGTATTCTGCTTAGTACACTATGGCACATGTATATGGTTTGAGTCACGGCCCTGGATTACAACGTTCTTTCACAAGGAGCTTGCAATAACACTTTTCCACCAGAGAGGGTTTCCCAAATCCAGTTTTTTATGATTTCTGTGTGTATCCTGTCCTACAGAGTTGGATGCTGAGGAGTGGTTTAAGACACTG
This sequence comes from Gogo arcuatus, assembly GCA_028570945.1. Classification (NCBI taxonomy): domain Eukaryota; kingdom Metazoa; phylum Chordata; class Actinopteri; order Siluriformes; family Anchariidae; genus Gogo; species Gogo arcuatus. The sequence goes on from JAOTRR010084223.1 coordinate 2,411, forward strand.
ACCATTGAGTGTTTGGGTACGCGGCTGAACGACATCAGTTTAGGAGAACCGGACCTTCTTGCAGCTGGAGTTCAGTGTGAGCACACGGGTCAGTCCAGGTTTATTTTAAATTGTGGTAAGTGATTTGGTACGAAGGCATATTAGGGCCACTGTAGGTAAAAAAAAAAAATAATAATAAAAGAAATACGGAGCTGAGGGAGGAGGTAATATTCCAAGCAAAAAGTCATAATTTCCAAGATTAAAGTCGTAAATTTATGAGAAAAGAACTCAGTTATTCTCTGAGATTATAAAGTCATAAATTTGAAAGAAAAAACTCGGAAAAATAGTGTTGGGGTTTTTTTGGCCAAGAAACCAGATAAGTTCACTTTGCAAGGTCGAGTCAGCGTCATCACACCACAAACGCCACAGCTGAGCTACAGGAAACACAGTCTTTCCTCCTCAATCGCACAACATAAAAGAATAAAGCACTAAGAGATTTGCAACTATATTTCCCAGAATTCACTGCAGCCAGGAAGCATGTGATTGTTGTCTCAGAGAATATTCAAAAAAAATTTCTCATAAATTTGTGACTTTATAATCTCAGAGAATATCCAAGATTTTACTCGTACCTTTACAACTTTAATGTCAGAAATTCTGTGGGGGTTTTTTTCCAGCTCCATCTTTTTAACCTACAATGGCCCTAATATGCCATCATACATTGGGAGTACGCTGCCAGTCGAAAATACAGTATTTGAACCCTGAAGTGCTGTTCCACAGGAGCGGTGTTGGTGTTCAGATCGGACAGACTTTAGAAAATGGATTTTTATCCAGCTTTCCAACAGTAAAAAGTAGTTCCAGTTAATTTCCACTTTTCTGGTATCCAAACGCCATCAGAACCACGCAACTCAAATTCTTCCCTCTAAAACAGGAGCAATTTGAAACATTTACAACTTCATTTACATACAAACACCTTTAAATGACGAGTTCATGAAAGTGTGAAGACCAGAAATAGTAAAAGATCAACATCTGCCCTTACACTTCCTTTATAAATGAGTGTGGAGTGTTTGTGTTCTTTGTTCTTGTCTGTAGTGCTCACACACTCACTACAGATACAGTGTGAGATGCAGAGAGAAGAACCTTGGCTGAAATTTGACACACGTTCTCATTTTGGTGTTTTCAGAACGTTTTAACGTGTTTCTGCTGCCGTGTCCCAACCTGGACATCTACGGAGAGTGCATGATGCAGATCACCCACGAGAACATCTACTTATGGGACATCCATAATCCTCGCACAAAGCTGGTCACATGGCCGCTCTGCTCACTGCGCCGCTACGGCCGGGACGCCACCCGCTTCACCTTCGAGGCCGGCAGGTACACACCATGAGAGAGCGAGGCGGAGTTATAAAGATTGCATAAGGTTGCATGAAACATCAGAACTCTGCTCTGTGACACTCTGGAGATTTTTAAAGGGACGTGGAAACATGCCTTCCTTCACTTCCACTGTACAAAAAAAAGAGAGAGAGATTTAGAACAGCTTTCTTCCTGCCACCAGTCCAGTTCCCATCATACATCTTCTTATTAGCTCCATTTTCTTTCTGGAAAATCCTGTATTACATTTTGATCATTGTATCAGAGCATCAGTGCATGAACCAGATCAGACCAGCAGATGTGTATGAGTTGACCGAGCTCTATTGAACTGTGGACCTCATAAAGAGATTGAATGAACAGATTAAAAGGAAATTCAATGGAGAATGTGGCGTTCTTATTTCCTCCTGCCATTTTGATCAAATAATAAAGGAAGATTTGTAACGCCTGCAGGATGCTCCTGAAAGGACAAAGATAAGAAAGGATAAAAATCAGGATGGTGTAGCAGAGTGCTGCCCCCTGGTGACCATCAGGCTCATTACCTTCAGTAGGAAACATAATACAGTGGCATTTAAACAGCAGATTAGAATGATGGAATGAATGTGTGTGCGTGTGTGTGTGTGTGTTAGAATGTGTGACAGTGGTGAAGGTCTGTACACGTTCCAGACGCGAGAAGGTGAGCAGATCTACCAAAGGGTTCACTCTTCCACACTGGCCATCGCCGAGCAGCACAAGAAGGTCCTCATGGAGATGGAGAAGAACAGCAGGGTGAGCAGCGTTTCATCATGTGTGTTTTCTTAGCATCAATATCTGTTAAAGCTGCCAAAAAAATTAAACATTCCATACTAACTCACATGATCTCATGCTCCAATGTGTTAGCTGTTATCCAAAGGCTCAAACCCAGACTCCTACCCCTGCACACCCACAGCCATCCTGCCTCGCAGTGCCTTCTGGCACCACATCACAGGATCGCAGGGGGCCATGGACTCGAGCACCGGTAAGAAAAAGAATCCCTCTACTGAAATACAGAAACCTATACATTTGGGCTGGGTAATATAGACTAAATTTGACATCAAAACATTTTTTCACATATTTATAGAAATAAATCTAAACTGACTGCTGAAAGACATTTCACTTTTTTATTTCAAATTACAAAAATATGAATCTTTTCTATAAAGGTTTCCTCTATTAGCATTATATTATTTAACATTAACAAACCATGAACTTCAACATTAATATACAGTAAGTCCTGTAGACAAAGTAACAAAGTATCAGCGATGTCAACAAAGTAACACTATCAACAAAGCTTAGCAAAGTAACAAAGAACAATACTGTTACTTTATTAATGTTAACAAAGTAACTAGTAACATATTAGTAACGTAACAGTATCAGCGATTTTACTAAAGTAACAATATCAGTGAAATAAAGTATCAGTGGCATTTAACAAAGTAACAAACAGTGATATAAAAGTAACTGTTAAATTAACTGCAACTTTAACAAAGTAAGAATATCAATGAAGTAACAAAGTAGTAGCGATGTTAACAATGTGATAATATCAACAAAGTCAGAATGTAACACTGATGCTTAGCAAAATAAACAGTGATGTTAAAGTAACAGTTAAATGAACAGCGATATTAAAGTGTAACTCCACCCACTGCATAATTTTGAAAAATGATAAAAAAAAGGGGCGGGGGGAGTGGGGGGCATAAACACCTGTGAATGATGAGTCTCGATCAGCATATATTTGAAAATGAGCACAGTTTCTCCCACTCGAGGGCGGGGCTGGGGGCAGTGGGCATTAACTTTTTTTTTTTTAATACAAATTTCATGATGTTGAGAAATACCAGACAGTTGACTCTATGTTGGTCTTGCAAGGTTCAGGGTGAGTTTAACCAGTAGATGTTGTTTTGAGAATGGTAATTTGGTCATTAAAATGGTAATTTTGTCAATATTAACACCAGCATTGATGTGTTTCATGACAGTGCAGTCATATCATTTAGTTTACAGCTCTAAAAACACATTTAAGTGTGCAGTACCTCTTTAAAGGTGCCAGAGAATGTATTTATTCAGTATTTAATTTTTCTCTGATGCTAAATAGAAGGTATGTGACTCTGGTCGGGGCAAAAGGTGACCAGAGGTGGTTTTACACGGACATTTACAACCCTACGATTTGTCCCTAGAATGAAACAAGCTGCTTTCCCTTTTTTGGTGGGATCATTAATTGGTTGATGAGCTCTGCTCTGATTGGCTGGTTTACAGCAGGTGTGCGTCATTCGGGCGTGATTGTGGAAATGTAGTCTGGAAATGTGACCCGGAATTGCTGCTCAGAAGCACCATCCGGCACCGACATGACAGTAGATTTTTATGACAACACAGGCTTTTTCTGTGGGATACAGGCAGGAAAATAAAATGATCCTCCATTTACATAAGCTAGGTTGTTGTACCTGGGGATGCCATGGCTTAAAGGTTAGCGAAGCAGCTTTGGGACCAGAAAGTTGCTGGTTCAATTCCCTGGACCAGCAGGAATAGCCAGCATGTGATGTAATGCTGTCTAGTTAGCAATGCTAGCTACTCTGAGCTTGCTAGTGGCTAATGTTTCACATACAGTACTAGCTACCTGCTTTTGATCTTGACAACAACACAAAGTAAATTAAAGTTGTTAGATAACTATGAAACTTTCAATATAAGATGATTTGGCTTCAATCGTCAAAAAGTGGATAAAGTCACACAGCATGGTTAGTTACCTCGGCCTTAGGTTCTCTGAGAGTGGGGTCGCAGTCCGCTCTGTGCAGTGAAAGCCGGGGAGCTCCACCGCAGTGTCAGGAACAGTTTCTTTTAACCACGTCTTACTGAAGCAGAAAGCAGATGTAGTTGAAAAGTACTTTGTTGTTCTTACCAGCAATTTCAATTCATCCATGTTTTTGCTGAGTGAGCGCATGTTGGAGACAAGTATGCCAGTGAGCATCGGTCGAAAGCCACGTCTCTGAATTCACGCAAGCTCACCGCCGCATCTCCCATGAGCTCTCTGTCTCGGTGTTGTTTTGATACGGAAAAACTGCTGAAGATTCCCTTGGTGAGCTTCTCCGGAGAATTTCCGCAAGTATACATGCGAAGTCTGGGAGGTTATTTTGCGGTGTTAAGCCCCTGATGTGTAGCGGCTCATTCCAGTCAAAAGACACGTCTGTAAAGTCACGCAAGCGCTCCGCTGCATCTCCCACAAGCTTTCCGCCTCGCTTTAAACGTCGCTTTCATATGGAAAAAAAGCTGAAGATTCCCTCAGTGCATTTGTTGTTGTTTTGTTCTTCACAATACCTGCAGAACTGTTGATGGTTCAGCTATGCAAATAGATACATACATACATACATACATACATACATACATACACACTTTATTGACCCTGAATGAAATTTAGGATGGAGTTACTGGCTAAGCAGCCACTGGCATTGGCACCAGAAGCAGAAGTAATATATCCTCAGCTAGAGCGTGGGCTGGTGTATGCAAATTTTGGGGCGTGAATAATAATAATTCTCAGCTGTTACAAAATACTCCAGGACTTTGGAATCGGCCTGTTTTAATGCCCTCTTTTACATGTGGAGAATTTCCATTTGAAGGAGGAGATAGCAGTGTTTGTGGTTCACAGTATGTCAGCTTCATGTACCGAACTCTCCTTTCTCAATGATGCCCAGGTAAATACAGGTTTCTCTGGCACCTTTAACAAAGTAACAACGTATCAGCAATACTTAAATGAACAAACAGCAATGTTAAAGTACCTGGAAGTAACAAAGTAAATGAAATTATGTAATTATTAATGCAGATGCATCACTTAACATTATTCCTCATAAATTAGCATCAATTAAGCTAAATCAATCTCTCTGTTTGTAAATGTGAATATTATTAATAAAGTTAATTTATACAGCACTTTGTATATATTAAAGATGTAACCCAGACAGAGGGCCCATGAGCGAAACATGGTAATCATATCATTTTAAAATAAATGCATCAGTCACCTTTGAAGTTTTGCTCAACTGAAAAACAAGATTTTCTTCTATCTCTACAGGTTACAAATTTCTCCCAGCATCTCATTTTTGCTGCTGTACCCCCTCCCTCCCCCCACCAGTTTCTTCCATTACCCACACCTCCTAAATCCTGTGCTGTCTGTGTTTGTAGGTGAGATGTTCACGGCGTCTCAGTCAGGAGCCGAATCGGACCTGTTCTCCACAGAGCACCACACACATCCAGCACACTTCTCCACTTAACCCGGCCAACGAGGAGCTTAACAGACTCACCTTCAGGTTTCAGGCCTGAACCTTCCTCCACACTGTCCTCTGCCCTCTTCACGTTTGCTTTCCCTGCACCGGGGGCAGATCTGTGATGCCCCGATGTCTGAGTCAGTCCCGGTGACTGGAGACACATCCTGAAAGGGAATGCACTGTGAAACATGAACTACGGAATATTTGGATTGGATCTTTTTACAGAACAATAGAGGCACATGTTTATAAAATGTTGTCGATCCTTGGAAAAGGGGGCGGGGCTTTAGGGTTAGAACGGCACTGTATCTCTCTCTATCACATGCACAATGATCAGTATCTCTGTCTCTGTCTGTGCGTCGTTAGTGCATGTCCTCTTTGACTGTGGAACAGTTTTGAGATTAGTAGCAGGGCTGTGTTTAGTATAGATCACTTTGTTTACTGCCGAGGATGAATAAAAGAACATGCAGAACTAGAGTAGGCTTCCATTTGAACTGTAAAATGGTTTGTGAGATTTGCCTGAGATATAATCTGAGGAGGTGGCAGAATTTCACGAGAAAACCAAGGGTGCTTGGGACACTTGAGCGACTCTGGAACACACCACCTGTCCTTCACCGGTGTTCTGTTTTTCTTTTCATCATTACGAGATAAATTCATACCTTCCAATCTTCTCTAGAATGTGTTGCATGTTGTACCTGTGACTGCTCAGTAGTGCAGTAATGAAGCTGATGACTTTTTGAAGGAGATCTGTTGAAATGATCTTCTGAGGGTCACAGCAGTGAGATCTGTCCTAAACCAATTCACTGATACACAACTTGTGGGATGATGAGGATTACAGTTACATGCTAGATTGGATTTCTTTATTTACATTAATCATCCAAGCACAATGTGAATGGTTTTGGGATACACTTAAAGGAAAACTCCACCCTGCACACCACCATTCACACACACATATTTATTGACATGTTGGTCTATTTTCACTGTAGTTACACTTTCCTACATTACCCACAATGCTGCTCGACTTCCTGCTGATTTAGTGCAGTGAGATTTAGCCCTAAAGAGAGCGATGCAGCGGCGCTTTAGTCCTTTAGTCTGTCCAGCTGTCTCACCTCCTCATCTGTATACTCTGCTCAAACAGATCAGCCATCAACACCATCACCACCACTCGTCATCTCCTACATCAGTAACTAGCTGAGCCGAATCTTTGTGTCCTATAGCTGCGTTGCATTCTGGGACTTTGAGTTCAGCGTTTGTTTCAACGTCTCCACTACTTCTACGATGGATTTCTCATTAATATGACATTGAACATTGCTGGAAAATGAAAGAGTCGAGTCAGAAAAGATCTGTTTTTAGGAGCTAAGACTGAACCCTCACCCCTATAAGTTATCACTTATATTTGAGATAATTGAGATTTTTTCTTATTACACTCCATTGTAACTGCACAAGCAATAACAACAACAATAACAACAACAGTAGCAATAACAACGCCACTGTGACATCAGAGCAACACACAACTGCTAACTTTTCACAGAAATAACAATACAGCACCAACCAACACATTAGCACCAGAATCACTAAACTCAGCACAAATATTTCATTCTAAACATATTTCATGTGTTTCAGGGTGGTGTTTAACTTTAAATGTTGACTATTTCACTATTCTCGTGTTTAATATTTCTAAAAGTGACAAAGCTCCAGTTTTGGAAGCGATGGTTTAGTAACTTGAAATCTGTATTTGATTATTTCAATCCTGATTAGTTCATAGAGATTTACTTCAGTCAAAAGGCCATGACTAATGCTACACACTTTGCTGTATTCACCATCATCCATTTCACCACTAACTTTTTGAAGAAACGTTCACATTTACAGATATTTCCTTCCAGGTGGGATTCGGATTCTCCAGGCTTTAAGAGTTTCGGCAGCACGGGGAGGTTTGTGCTGTTCATGTTCCTGAAATGTGTGGAACAGCCTTATGTCTAAATGTCTAAGTGCTTATTCAATGCTGGAGTCCATAAACATGCATGCAAACACACACACACACACACACACACAAACAAACACACACACACACACATGCACATAATGTATATTATTTATGTAAATCAAAAAAGGGCTAAATTCAGATGTTTGTCTTTTTCAGAGCTGTGTGTGTCTGTGTGTGTGTCTCTGTGTGTGTGTGTATTAGCTGTCTTTGTCACTCCACAAGGCACATGTATATAAAACTATTTATTTCAGATTGAGTGATTACTGTATGTCAGTCAGCAAAATGAGGCAGATGCTGTTTTGTGTGTTTGATTGTTTGTACGTCTGTTTAGATGACAATAAAAGCCAGAAGATGGACTGCGTTATAAATTTGTCAGGCGTCTTGCACAGTTCTTTGTCAGGGATATTTTCCATAAAGGAAAACTAGAGATGCATTTCTGCAAGAAAATGTGAGTGTGGTTGTGATGCTACAAAGATAGTATCAAAGAATGGTAAGTGTATGGATGATGCTAAACTACTGCTGTGTGTGTGTGTGTGTGTGTGTGTGTGTGTGTGTGTGTGTGTGTGTGTG
>JAOTRR010084277.1:0-10542 GCA_028570945.1 Gogo arcuatus
GATTTTTGTTTTTATTGCATTTTGGAAAATATCCCAACTTTTCTGGAAATGGGGTGAGTACACGAGCATTATGTAACTAATGCTAGTTATCTAATGCTAGTTCACTGCCAGCCTAAGCTAACATTTCCTTGTTTGATAGTTGAAGAAAGAAGATCTTCTGCAAAGAATTTACATTATTTATGCACTCCAAACTGGTGAGGATTCCAGCCATTCTTCATCATATGGTGATAAGGACAAAACAAAAACTCCTTCCATGATGAAATGAACTGATAAGGGAAGTAAGTTTTGTCAATTAATACACCACATACAAAAAAAAGGGAAGTGAAAACTCACTGTTTTATTGAAGACTTCCAGTAGCTTGAAACATTTACATAACCTTTAAATTCACAGCTTCTGGCACACACTCTTATCCAAGTGGTTTACAGAAACACAATCTCACCTTCATTTCGTATTAAAAAAAAAAAGTCTGTTGGATTTACATGAAAAAAAAACCGAACATCCGTTACACATAATAGTTATGTTTACTCAAAATTATTTATTTATGTTCAATATATTGAATTCTTATAAAAAAACATAACTTTATTATGTGCAACTGATGTACATATTTCTTTCATGTAAATCCAACAGACTTTTTTTTTCCAGTGTACATTACAAAAAGTTGGTGTGATGCAATTTCCTGTTTCTGTCTGACTTATACCAAGTCTATTTACTGCCATTTCCTTGTTGGCTTTCAACCTTGCAGCCATCTTACAGCTGAATGAAGAACAACGAAGATGTTTGCCTTGTAAAAAGGCAAGGGGAAGGTAAAGGAAAACATATGATCTCCGCTGAATATCAACACCCTTTGGTCTAATTTGGTTTAAACAATATTTTTAGGTAGTACATGTTAACTTTTAATCACAATAAGCCATGTTAACAACGGTGAGTCACCCAGCTACATTCATAGGCCTCTTTCGAACAACAGGTCCAAAGCCTGCTTATGAAAGAAAAGAAATGGAAAGAAGAGCAATGAAAAGAAAAGGTAAAGTAAATCGTACAATATGCTCTAGATGTAAACACCTTTAGGTCTAATCCTGTTTGTAAAATGTTTTAACGGCACATGAGAAAAGCCTTTTTCTAAAAACACAATTAGTAGGCTAGTCTCAACATGTTGGCCTAAACACAGGCTGCGACAGGGTGGAGAGTGTGTTTCGGTTATAAAACCTTTATAACTTTTAAAAATGAACAGCTAAAATGAAACTGTTAAAGTTTTTAAAATGAAAATGATCTTTTTTACTTCTTGGTTCTGGACTATATAGTCACAATTTATTCATGAACTCATTGCAAAGTCTTGCCAACATTACCACTTGTGTAGATTTTGTGTAGATTTTTTTTGTGTGCCTAAATTCACCTGATGCATCAGTGCCCCTAGAGGGTGCTCACGTGACCTGACGTGCTTACAAAGAAGCACATTTTAAAGTATAAATCAGCCCTTAGTAATCAGTGTAAAGGTTTTATTGCAGCTCTGAAAGCAGTCCTGACTGCAAGTCAAATCACTTCTGTAAGAAGATGTTTAGTCAACATTTATGAAAGGAGTCTTCAGTGAAAGCACTTTGTTATGGTCAACGGTCAGGAAAGTCTTTAGGACAGAGGAGTTTGTGTTTTCTTGTTTCTCTCTAACTTGGCAAGACAAGCTGTCATTAATTTCAAGAGAGTGAGAAAAAGAGGGGAAAGAATGGATAGTATACTGGTGCTGCTATGTTATAACATAAGTAATAACAAGGACTTACCTTTTTTTTGTGAATGCTTTTATTCTTTCCTTTCTAAAGTTTTGTAAATGTGAGTATGTATTTGGTGTATGATGCGGAGCAAATCTGGTCATAAATAACACTTAAAATGGTACAAGTCTTAAAGTATTAAATTTAACAGATCAAACCAACAGATGCCCTGATCATTTAAGAAGCTCAGCATATGTATGTGCTATTGGTTTATTATAATAATAATAATAATAATAATAATAATAATAATAATTATTATTATTATTATTATTATTTTACAGTGATGCAAATGCTTTAAATTCAGTTGAACAGGAAATGATAATAGGTGAATAGCTGACAGTTTCTTACCATCAGCAAGCTACGCTACCTTTTGACAATGGTAAAATAAATGGTGACCAATGGTGACGCTAGAGCGGCGCTGAAAATCACTTTCAGAAAATACTGTATTACAACCTAACTTTAAATCATGACAACTCAGATTGTGTTACAAAATGAGGACTAGCATTAGCTTGCAAACTAGTCAGCTAACTAGTCACTTACACTATCAAACTGCCACATTAGCTACGTGGGTACTTTCTTAGCTTTCTTAGCTTTCAATGACCATTGTGCAGTGATTGATAAAATAACATACTATATTCTAAAACATGTTGGTTCGTGTTAGCTAGCTAGCTACTAAACGATGATTAGCATTAGGAAACCAGTCAGATCTCACATTCAAATGTTGCCACAGTGCCAACATCCCTTCTTTAAAGTACTGTGATTCACAGTATTACTGTATTTTAAAAAAACAATGCTCCTGTTGTAATTTGGATGTATTTTTACAGTAATTGCTCTGTTCATTTTCATGTTTTCTTTTTCTTCTTTCTTTAGCCCCAGTCATGAGCAGTGTACCAAATAAAAGGTAAAATCCTAATTTAACCATAGCATGCTTTAATATATTATCCATTCACTGTTCTAATTTGAAGACCAGTTTTTAATTTGATTGTTCAGTTATGAAACACACAGAATCGCATCATGCTTATCAATATTTTCCCTATTTACCAGGCGCTGCCCAAGGAACAGTGGTGGTAAAACATCCATTTATGTTCATGAAACAATATTAATGGATTGTCAATGATTTTCATTTTCAAGAATGATTGAGTACAGAATGCAAACCGTGTTTTATATTATTTCTTACTGTTTAGTTACAACAAGGGAGATGTCTACATGGTAAGTGTTTAAAGATTCTGATCATTATACTGTGTGTGTGTGTGTGTGTGTGTGTGTGTGTATGTAAATCAACTTTTTCATTCAGTTTAAACAAATGAATTATTTTAGTGCTGCAAGTCTCTTATAACATTAGTCAGGACACTGTTGGGTTTCTGTGTGTAGAGTATCGTGACTCTGTGTTTAGCTGCTGGTGAACAGGGCGATGGGAACCGACAGCACAACTAAAGCTTTTTTGATAGTAAAACACTGTATACAACTGCCACAATAAAATTATAACATTTAAACCTAGTAGGCTAGGTAAAAAAAGAAATTCTTAAGAAAAACTGCAAATTCTTCAAGCCCTGAGCGTCTACTTTCATATGAGCCATTCAATGCTGAACACGGGCATGCCTGAAACAGAGGGAAATTCTATTTATTGGCCTCTGATAAAAAGTGTTACACATATTGCTATCAAAACCTCTGTTCTGTTTTGCATCTGTTAGTTCCGGGCCACTGACATTGCTGATGCTGATCACTGGAGCTCCAGTTTCCTACATGAAAGAGGCTTTAGGCTTATACCAGTTTATCAACACATGTGTCCCAGACACATTATTGGCTTCCTTTCATATTCTTTACATCAAACATTTACATATAAGAGCTCTTCTAGAGTCAAATGACTTTTTTAAAGTACTCATGGAGATGTTAAATCAAGAAAAGTATGCTTATGCTAGAGCCCTTTGGATTAGACAGCTGGCGGATTTTAATAAACGTGACCGTTTCGGCAATATAAAGGACCATTTCCCAGTCATTGATAAACTGGTATGTGCTAAAGTTGATTATCATCAGGAAACCCCCAACAACCATCCCATATATGAAAAAACACTGAGGTGAGTGGATAACAGGTAAAACTGCACCCATGTAGTGAGGGTAAGAATTTAATCCTACTCATATGATAGGAAAGGTAGAGCTGGGTGTGAACCTCCCTGACACAATTAGTTTCTAAACTATGATATTATTTGCAACTAAGAGGAGTGGGCTTCAGGATTTTTTTAGACTGTCACAGGCCAGACCTGAAGTGTTGCATTTTGTGTGCTGGTATAGGCCTAAGTGAATGTGTACCCACCCTTTCCCTCTAGCTATCAGACAAAGTTGGTAGAATGCTAAACTACAACAATAACAAATTTATTTAAACTTAATCCACCAGTTAGTTTCCAGAAAAAAAAACCTTCACTGTGTCTCCAAGCACCTTGATACAGTATAAACATAAATCAGATAAATCGATAAATGCACCCTTCCTTTTCTCACACCGGAGGAGTTTCTTGGTACGTTTCAAAGTATCCCGGGACAATAAAACAACCTTATTCCCATTTTCCATAAGAAATATCCTTCCTAAACTGCTTTTACTCTGATATTGAGAGACAAAAAAAGATGAAGGCTGCATAAGACTGCATTTCTAGAATGTAATGCTGGACTGCAACCTCACTCAGTCTTCTCTTCCAATACAATACAACAATACAACAAACATTTCACAACAGTATGCTTCACAATGGTATAAAGTTCATAAATTTCTGTTCATTTAAACAGTCAGCTGTGTCCAGTCCACTTATTGAAGAATGATCATGCAGTGCCTCATTCTATGTTGAACAATAGCTGAAAATCTTGTTTTAAAGATGAGTTCCTCCTTAATCCCAGTGCTGATGTGGATGATAGAGATGGCAACCGAAAGAAAGAAAGAAAGAATCTTTTCGAATGAATCACCCAAATGATTGAACGAGCTGAAACCGAACTGATCAGTGATTTGTTCATCTGATTCTTTGTCTTTCTGCCGTCTACAAGCACTAGTGCACTGACTCTTGTTTGTTCGTCTCTTTCGTTCAGTCCTCTGGCTCCTCGGACAACATAGTATGCTATTTACATAAATTCCGTTGTCTATAATAATGTTCTGTAATATTTGAGACAGCCATGTAATAAAAGCAATTTAAATGATTTTACCAAACAGCATACATGGTGTCTTTTGTAGTTATTGAAAATCCAGGCTACTTGTAGGCTATTTTGATTTACTGTCTTGATAACATTGATCAATAATTTATGTAGCGCCCTCTAGTGGCAGGATGTGACACAGAGAAAGGGACACGTGTGAGGTGCAAAAGGGTGCTTTTTATTTTTGTTTTGGTGAGTGAGGTGAGGTCCAAGGTGGGGGGAAGTTGTGCTGGAGGGTCCCAGGGTGTGATGCATGATGCTCTTTTCAAAGGTGGAGGAGAACAGCCTTTTAATCTACCCAGCGAACTTGTATTGTCTGAACTTGTACCTGCTGGCAGAGAAATACAGTGATTCAGATAGTGGCATTCAGGAGGACGTACTCACTCTGTACACTCTGTACACATTCAGTCCGAATGAAATGATTGGACAGCCTACCTACCTGTCTATCTACCAACTTGCCTACCTGCGTGCACTCTGCCTGTGCACACATTGCACATGACTGGAGTCTTCCACAAGACTAGGCAGACATATTGCTAGAGCTAGTCAACAGCTGTGAGTACTAACAATAGCTGTATTTGTTGTTTACATTCATTATACTAATGTTAGGTGTTTTCCTACATGTGAATGAGACATGAGGTAGTTGGATATGACAATGACAATGACAAGCTAAGCTCCTCCCCCCAACACTCTCTCTCATGGACTCATCCTCCGGCAGTAATCAGGCAGTGCGCGTTCATGTGCTTTGGAGGAGTGGCTTTGGAGGGAGCAGGATTTTTCAGTTGAATACTTTCAAAATCTAGCATACTCTTGCTGGTTTCTCCAAAATTACCTACCCTGCCTTTAAACATATAACTATTAGGCTGCTATTTTGCAATTTTAAGTTTGACAACAAGAAAATGAACAACCATAGGAGCTGAATGATTCAGAGGCAAATGAACGGCAACATATCGATCTTTCCAGGAGTGCTAGCCTACTGAACGAACGAAACGAACAAATCATTTGAACGACCTGAACTAAAAGAACTTGTTCACCTACACGAACTCACATGACTCTGTTTTGTAGCTACTAATCTTTTGTAACATTATCACAAGCAAACACCAACTTCCCATCCACACTTAAACTTTCACCAACTTCCTTGGTTAGCCGCCATGTCTTTCTTCTTTTCTTTGTCACAAGTCCCACCCTCTACCGCATTTAAAAAACCCCAAAACATTTACAGTTTTTGACATTCACTGATTGGCCAATGAAGTGTTCACTCATTATTAAAGGCAATTTACCCTTTTACAAGTCAGTCAGTCTTATGTGGCTCACCACACAATTACATTACATTATAAGAACATGTCACATTATTACCAGCCATATGATTATACAAACAAACAAACAAACAAACAAAATAGTATAGTGTTATCATACTAGTTTTATAGTGGAAGTGGTTGCAGGAAGTTATTCTAAAACATTTTAAAAAAAACAAACAAACCAACAAACAGAAAAACCCTTCAAAACCCTATAAATGGTGTTACAATAGTCCAATAGTTACATATAGTTTCTATGCAAGGAGCAAGATTCATATATTATATTATGTCTGTCATATTAAGCATCTACATATAATCTGATATGTTTGTCTTGACAGCAAATTTCGGACATTTGGTGACCTGAGGGCTTTGGGTGATACCATATCCGATCCAGCTCTTATTCTAGTGCATCGAGATGTTTACAATCCTCGTTACGATCCTTGCATGCATGATCCACTGCCCCTGGCTGTTGTAGATGACGACAAAAGGTAACTTTACAAATCCATCAAAAATCATATTATACTGTGAACCTGGGGGTATTTCAGAAAGCTGAATTTGTTAACTAAAATCCACAAAGTGCAATTGCTCTAAAGATATCCTACTTCGTGGCAGATTTTCTGGAGTTAAACTTGAATTAAGTTGCGGGAAAAATTCCACAGGAAGGTCTTGGTAACAAACTGCAGGTTTTGTCTCTTATTAATGCCATTAGAAGGTGAGGGAAGGATTGTTTATAGCTGCTATAAGTGATAACTGGAGCTACCATGGACACTCCACAACAGCAAATGTAAATATTAACTGTTATTTCTATGTTTGTTCTTTAATAGATAAAAATGAAATTGTTGCAAAATTGTTGTGCTATAAGAATAAGAGAAGACTCTTTTTATGGTGAATTTATCACAGGTAACATTGTTCCTAAAATGGATGCCCTTAAGTAGCTTATTGCTTTTATAAAATGGTGACAAAACAATGACAAAATTCAGCATTCAATAAATAATTTGATTCATTATTAGTAATATTCTCAGCAGTTCTTCCACCATGCAATTTTGTCAGCATTTTTTTTTTTTTTACAACTAGCTGTTGTGCCTGTCTTTGGCAGGAAGACGGCAAAGTAAATCAGTAAAGTAAACCAATTTAAAACCAGCGCAAAACTAGGGTCAAGTTCAAAACTAATACAATCTTATTGCAAAAACAGTGCTGCTGTCTGTAGTGTGAACACTCATTATTTTGTTATTTCATTATTGCACTGAGTAAAATATATCTTAACATTTCATTAATGTTCTTCACTCTTTTGACTTTGAAATTTTTTTATCTCTGGTCCAAATGTGCAAAATGATTGCAATTTTAGTTACTATATATAAAATTTACTGTCTCATAAATTTATGTGAATTATTGTAAACAAAATAATTTGTACTGTGCATAATGCTAACTTTTGCTCATTTTTTTTTATGAAGGGTGCCAATAATTCTGCATGCTGTATATCAAGAATGATCAGTTGACAAGTTGTTTATTGTTAGAAGTTATTTATTTTAATAGAAAATAGACAACAGTAGATATGTTCTGAAACTGGAACTTCTAGAAATATCTAGATTCTGTCTAACTATCTTAAAGAAAAGCTTAGCTGTGATGTTAACTATCAGTGTATTGTCACTGTGAGCAACAGATACAGTTCATTCAAAGTGTGTGTTGAATGCAGTGACATTGCGGAGATGTATAACCTGGAGCTCTGGCCCGAAGCCTCTGTAGTGCGGCGATATTACGAGCCACACAAGGCAGTAGCAATGGGGATCAGCACAGCTATCCCTACACATGGTGCAATTGTGCCGACTGGAGCCACGGCTGCACTGACAACCTAAATTCTTATGCGTGTTGTATCTTACAACTGTAGGTGGCTGTGAATTGGAAACAGCGCAGGAGACATGGCCTGCTGTATAGTGGTTGACAACTCGTTGCAAAACTGTGACATATTATGTTTACAAGAAACCTTTTTACCCAAACAGGATTTCGGAAAATTTAACTCTTTTTTAATGACAGTTTCCACAGGGCTGGTGAATCCACCACTGATCTTACTATGGGTATAGTTAGAGGAAAGATAGCACGAGGTGTGGCTATCCTATGGCACAAAAAATTGGACTCGGTGATAAATGTCATCAGGACTGAAGTTGACTGGTGTATTGCTGTACAGTTAAAAATGAATAATAGAGAATTTGTTATCCTTAACGTATATACACCTTATGAATATCAACAGAATGAGGATGTATACTTGAATAGGCTTGCTTTTATGAATTCTTTTATTTATGATAATCATTCCACAAATGTTTATGTGGTTGGTGATATGAATGCTGACCTTTCAGATAGATGTTCATTGTTTGCTAAACACATGATACAGTTTTATGAAGATAACAATCTTATATTATCCAGTCAACTGGTCTTACCTGCAGATAGCTACTCCTACATAAGTGAAGCCTGGCACACAACATCATGGCTTGACCACTATATTAGCACTGCTGATGTCCATGCTATTCTACAAGAAATGAAAATGATGTATGAGATATCCATGTCTGATCATGTACCATTTGTTATGTATCTTGATGTTCATAGTCTTCCTGACATGAATGATCAGGTTAATAGTGCCTGCCAGGCTAAATTGGATTGGTCTAAACTTACAAATGATGATGTCTTATCATATTATGGGAAAACTGATGTCCTTGAGTGATATATTTCTACCCAAAGGTGCAATTATGTGTTCTGATGTAAATTGCAATGAAATTTCTCATCACAAAGCCCTTTGTGCTATGTATGATGGTATCGTGGGAGCTGTGTATGAGGCTAGTAGATCATACTTTACTTACTCTGATAAGGCACATAACGTCAAGCCAGGTTGGAATAAGTATGTGGCTGTATATCATGCCAAAACTAAGGAGGCATTTCAAGCTTGGGCTCTGGCAGGTAGACCCAGACAGGGGCCTGTTTGGGATTACAAAAAGCGCAAAAATGCTAGGTATAAAAATGCGATTCGTTATGTTTGCAAACACGGACAAGTTATGAGAGCGGACTCTATGGCTGAAAAGCTATTGTTGGGAAAAACATTGTTGCCATGCACTATAGAGGGAGTTTCTGGAGCCGACAATATAGCTGAGTTGTGGAGGCAACATTACTTTGCTTTATTTAACTGTTTTAAAAGTGATTCCTATAAGGTGGATAATATTGCCAACAGTGATACATTGGGATTTACAGCCAGTGAGGTCTATCAAGCAATAACCCAGTTATCCGACAAAAAAAGCAAGTGGCTCGGATCAGATCACTGCAGAGCACCTCAAGTTTGCAAGCCTTAAGGTTGCAGTTCTTCTTGCCATTTGTTTTACGGGCTTCATGACTCATGGACTGTTGCTGGACTCTATGTTGTTAGTTACTCTTGTTCCTGTCATCAAGGATAAAGCTGGTAAGGTTGGGAGCCTGGATAATTACAGGCCAATTGGACTAGCTAGTGTGGTATCTAAAGTCCTGGAAAGGATTTTATTAGATCGTTTATGTTGGTACCACAGATAACCAGTTTGACTTTAAGGCAAAGCATGGTACTGATTTGTGTATCTATGCCTTGAAAGAAGTTGTTGAAATGTATAGGAGACAAAACTCCTCTGTCTTAATTGGCTTTATTGATGCCTCTAAGGCTTTTGATCGAGTCAGTCATCAAAAGTTGCTTTTGAAATTGAGTCAAAGGGGTGTGCCTGATAGCACGATAAGAATCTTAGCATACTGGTATGCAAACCAGAGTATGCAGGACAGTAGGGTTTCTGCTCCCTTTACTTTCACCAGCACTCTTTAATGTGTACATGATGACATGTATAGACAGCGCCATACATTATATGTTCAAGCTAACATGCTGGCAAGAAAATTTTATGTGTATTCTGATCAGGTTAAGATAAGTCTTTTTAAAGTGTACTGCACTCCTCTCTATACTGCCTCCTTGTGGGTCAAATTTAAAAAGAAGAGTATGCATAAGCTGCAGGTTGCCTATAATGACTGTATGCAGATATTACTTAAAAAAACAAGGTGGTGTAGAGCAAGTGAAATGTTTTGTAAGGCAGGGGTTAACGCTTTTCAGGCTGTATTGACAAATCTGATGTATAAATTTATTTGTTGACTGAATGTTTCTTAGAACGCCATTATCATGCTGCTGTTGAATCCTAGTTTTAGTGTGGTACGGTACCAGACACCCCTGTGGAAATATTGGTATAGCTGTCTTTTATAATGAAGTATGATGAAGTTTTTATATTATTACACTGCAACCCCGCTATAACAAACTCTTTTACTATGAACTTTTGCAT
>JAOTRR010084291.1:0-10540 GCA_028570945.1 Gogo arcuatus
TGTGCACTAATGCACCCCCATACCATCACAGATGCTGGCTTTTGAACTGTGCACTAACAAGCCGGATGATTCCTCTCCTCTTTAGCCTGGAGGACGTGGTGCCCATGATTTCCATAAAGAATTTCAAATTTTGATTCGTCAGACCACAGGGCAGTTTCCATTTCGCCTCAGTCCTTCGTAAATGAACTCAGGCCCAGGGAAGGCGGCGGTGTCTCTGGATATTGTTTATATATGGCTTCTTATTTGCATGTTAGAATTTTAACTTGCATTTGTGGATGTAGTGACAAACTGTGTTCACAGACAATACTTTTCGGAAGTATTCCTGATCGATTTCCACTACAGAATCATGTCTGTTTTTAGTGCAGTGTCACCTGAGAGCCTGAAGATCAGAGGCATCCAATATTAGTTTTCGGCCTTGCCCCTTGCATACAGAGATTCCTCCGGATTCTCTGAATCTTTTAATGATATTATGTACCATAGATGACGTGATCCCCAAATTCTTTGCAATTTTACATTGAGGAATGTTATTCTTAAATTGTTGCACTATTTGCCCACGCATTCTTTCAAAGAGTGGCAAACCCCTCCCCATCTTTACTTCTGAGAAATTCAGCCTCTCTGGGATGCTGTTTTTATACCCATTCATGTTAATGACCTGTTGCCAATTAACCTAATTAGTTGTGAGATGTTCTACCAGGTTTTTTTTTTTTTTAAGCATTACACAACTTTTCCAGTCTTTCGTTGCCCCTGTCCCAACTTTCTTGAAATGTGCTGCTGGCATTAAATTCAAAATAAGCATACATTTTTCAAAAAACAATAAAATTTCTTTTTTTCTTTTATTATTTTTTGATTATGATGGTTATGATGATATCCACATGCCCAGAGTAACACTCTGATATAGCGCCACCATTTGGCAACAGAATGAGTGGCTTTGCCACTCATCTTGACTATACTCCTCCTAAACGGTTCATCAGATTCATGTCAGATTTGGTATACATGAAGTCGTGGGTGTCCTAATTTTATACTGTAAAGGGATTTTTGATATGTTGAACAGTGTAGCCATGGGGAGAGGATGAATTTGTACCTTTCAGCAGATGTTTACAGGTCATTTTAATTAGTTTATGACTGGCTGACTGACGCATTTTCAACCAATAAATGAATGAGTTATGGATGGGGGTTGGTCTAGAAGAGTGACATCATGACATCATCATACATGATTGGACGACGCTGTTTCTGTTTGCAGTGTTGCTAATTCACCAGCCTAATTCACCGCCTAATTAAAAATGAACTCTTTTAATCCTTTAAAGTCAACACTATTTCCTTGGAATAAGTCAGGACTTAATGCCCCCGTGAGCCGCAGGGCAAGGCTAGCTGCCCGTGTGAGTCGCGGGGCTAGACTAGCTATCTGCGTGAGCCGTGGGGCTAGGCACCCTTAGGAATAATGGGTAATAAAAACCTTTTTTTTATTGTGGTGTTAATTTAATGCCAGGGATGAAGGTTGATGAACTGTCCTAATATGTCCTTAGGTCCTGAGGTCTCCGCTATTGAAAATGTGAAGCTATGTCACACGCCATGTTTCATGTTGGGGCGGGGGTGCCATTTTACGAGGAACATGCTCTGTATTAGAAATGAACTGTATTAACAGGGATGCTATGGTGGTCACCCGCTTACCTTTTCTTTTATTTGGCTAAGAAGTTGGTTAAAGTTGGAAGGGAAGGGATGGGGAAGGGATGGAGAAGGAAAAATAGAAAGGAAAGGGAACCCACTGGGATAAATTGAATCGCAATGCCAAGCAAAAGTATTTGGACAAACTAAACATGATAAACAACACAGATCCTTATGTCACTGCAGCCAAAGGCTGGATTACAGATGCCAATGCACTACCTCCATTCACATACCCGGAGTGCATGCAATTTACATGAGTTACACAAATAAAAAAAATGACAAATCCCTAGAAGCTCATAAACAGTTTAGCAGTGGCTGTGTGGAAGATCTGCTAATGCTAATTCACAAACCAGCAAACATTGTATTTGATCAGTTGCATTATTAATAAAAAGGTTTATATACCTGCTGTGTCGTGAGCAGCCTCATGCACTACTGATGCACGAGTTCGGATCATATTTTTTTTCACATAGGAAATGCAAAAAAACATATTCCATTGTCCAGTTTGATGCAGCAGCACTGACCTACCATGGCGACAGTTTTCAGTATCATGACAGAAAATCAAAACACAGCCTCCAGCTCAGCAACAGAAAGGCAGCAGGACCCTCAAAATGTGGGTCAGTACAGCCAAAATTCAAGAAATTAAACGTCAGTACAGCCAAAATTCAAAACAGCGCAACATCAACTTCACATTCTCTATTCAGGTAACAGCAGAACGCACATCTAAAATAACCATGCATGCAAAACTAGACATTGTGTCATACGCATACAGAATTTAGTCTGCATGATGTAAGCATTGTTGAGAATCTAAATTATTAAAATAAATTACCTAAAAGTTCTACATGCCCAGAGTGACTCTCTGGTATAGTGCCACCATGTGGCAATAGAGAGAGTGGCTTTTTCACCCATCTCAGCTGTATTGTTTGTAGACAGTTCTTCAGATTCATGTCAGATTTGCTATAGTTATTGATTATGATGGTTATGATGAAATGCACATGCCCACAGTGACTCCCTGGTATAAAGCCACCATGTGCTAACAAAAAGAGTGGCTTTTCCACCCATTTCGGCTATGTTGTTCGTAGATGGTATTGGTTATGATGGTTATGATGAGATCCAAGTGCCCAGAGTGATTCTCTGATATAGTGCCACCATCTAGGAATAGAAAGAGTGGCTTTTTCACCCATCTCAGCTTAGTAAAAAACGCCTCTTTTAAATGTCATGTAGTGTTAACCTGGTAACAGCACAGGAGGTGCGAGGGCCCATCATCGCTGCTTACAGTGATATTTTTTAGCACATTCACTTGTTTTAAGGCATTTGCCATGCATGAAAACAAATGAAATTTGGCACACACATACTTGCGAAAAATCAAAAAGTTACATAGTGCATGCGCTTGGGCATGGTCGAGGAGCTCCCTAACATCCACAAATGCAGGCAATGGTCAGGACAAAATGGCTCAGATATGCACAAAATTTGATATGCTCATTGTACTTACATATCAGACAAAGTTCACTTGGTTATATGTAACTGCCCAACAGGAAATCAGCCATATTGGATAGAATGCGTGATTTTAAAATTTTCATGCAGTGTTTTGAGGCGCTTACAATGGTTGAAAACACACAAAATGCTATATATGCAACTCTTAGAACAACTTTTGTTTTGGTGTTGCAATTTATCATAGGCTTGCCTCATCAGCTCCACAGCGCCCCTAGTATAAAAATACATATTTGACACCTTTGGAATGCTTGAAAACTCAGGAAATGTGGCACACTCAGCAAAGTTTGGCCAAATTTTATTGGTGTTTCGTCATTTCGCTTGAGTGTGGCCAGTGGACTCGATGGCACCCCCTAATATTTTTGTATGAGTTTATCTCTGTAGTTGCCAAGAAGTTCGTCCAAAAGTCATGAGTTATGGTGGGGACATTGTCCTCACCATATCATACATATTCTCCATTGGCTTGTATTAGCTCCACCCAACAGTAAGTTGGCCATTTTTAAATTTTTCCATTTTTCACTGAATTATTATGAACTCTTCTGAACGCTGCCTATAGAATTAATCAGATTAACTTGAAATTTGTTTGGTATAAACGCCAGACATATGTGATGATAAAATGCGAAGGAATAGTGGATACCTCAAACAAGGACATAATGGCGGGCAATTGATTTGATTGAGATGCACTAAACACTAAACCAGTTGCAAGGGTATTCATGTTCAGGACACAGTTGCTTTGACATTCATTAAATTTGGCATGATCATTACTGTCATCATTTCAGAAATTTTTAACATTGGTTTGAGTGACTCTGCCTATCAGGAAGTCAGCCATGTTGGAATTTGTGCATTTTTCACATATTTTTTATGATCTTTTTAGAACTCCTCCTAGAAAGTTCACCAGATTTCCTTGAAACTTGGTTGGAATAAACATCAGACATATGTGATGAAAAATTGCAAAGGAATAGTGGATCACTCAAATGAGGACATAATGGTGGGAAATATATTTGCATGAGACACCACACCAAAACAGGAAGTGGACATAACTTTCTGGTGCTTGGTTTGATCAGCCAAATCATGCATGGATCATATACCAATGCAGCCATATGAGTCATAGTTATAGCACCACCTATACTAAATTAGGTGTACTGCAGGTTGAGGTCGGGTTTATATGGTTTTTTTGGGTTTACCAGAAGGTTCACACTACTACAATTTGCCCCAAATCCATATACATCCAGCCCCTCCTCTGATCTGTTTTGCAGTTTGCCCTGACTACCCCTTGCACTGTAGAGGGAGGGCACTTTGTCCCCGTGTGATGGGGGACCTCTCGTTAGGGCCTGAGCACCAGAGGTGCTAAATCACTATTGTTTTTGGAGTGTTTTTATGATTAGGGCCCAAGCACTGCAGGTGCAGGATCCCTCCACCAGAGGGTGCCTGCACTGTAGGTGCAAGGCCCTATTGCTTTTACAAAGATTTTTTTCTTTTTTAGGACCCGAGCACCACAGATCAGGGGAAAGGGGGACCTCTTGTTCATCTTCTTCTGGCTAGGGTGTCTATGGCAACCTATAGAACCATATGCTAAAACGTTTTGAAATTTGGGACACTGATTGGGGCCAGTCCCGTGATTCATTTCAACAAGTTCCATGTTTACACCTTGAGTGCTCTAGTGCCACCAGTGGGTCAAATTTCAAGGTGTTTATACATGTAACTTTTGAACCGTATGCCCGATATTCAAAATTGATGTACCACTGGATTCCTTGGCTCAAGCTGAGTTCAATGCATGATATAATTTTTTTTTTTACCATTTTGGATTTTCCACCATTTTTTTTTTCAAAAACACTTAAATGTTTTTATAGGCCACAAATTTTGTCCAATCTTCACAAAATTTAGCAAAGATAATCTTTGGACCAATCCGCATGAAAGTTATATGGATTTTTGATTTTTGTAACCACTTCTCCATTACAGCCAATTGAAATCAGCAGTGAAGCTGCCAAACAGGAAGTGAGGTCATATCTTAGCAACTGTTTGATGTATCAACACCAAACATGGTAGATTACAGACTCAGTACCTGTTCCTTAATACCTGTTCCTTGAGTAAAAATGACTTTTGCCCAATAACTGTTGATGTGTTTCCTTTAAAAAAGTAATTCTTGTATGTGGTTGTATCTTGGGAGATCCCACGGCAGAAACAAAAACATTTGTCTGTTACAGTTAACTGAAAATGATGACAAAGCTGCCAAACAGGAAGTGAGGACACAGCAATTGTAATAACTCAGCAATTGTTTGATGTATCAAAACCAGACTTGGTATATAGACTCAGGACTCTATTTTGAGGAAGCACAAAATATTTTGCATCATTTGACCACTGGAGGGGGGGGGGGGTGCAATAAACAAAAATGTGCTTTGGCTAATAACTGCGTTTTTGTGTTTGCCTTTAAAAACTGATTCAAGTGTCTGGTGATACCATGGGAGGTCCCAAGGCCGAGACATTTTTCATGTCAATCTAATTGATGTGGCCTCTATATTGGGTTTTATAAAAATGTTTAAAAACGTTTCACAGTTCACAAAGTTTGCCCAATCTTCACCAAACTTGATGAGCACTGATGATCTTCGGTCCAAGCCTCACAAAATTTATCAAATGGATTTTTGATTTTCGAAACAGTTTGTCCGTGACAGCCAATAGAACCTGGCAGCTAAGCCACCAAATAAGAAGTAAGGGCATATCTCAGCAACGCTTTGATGTGTTGGCTCCAAACTTGGTATATGGACTTGGGAAGCCTTCCTGAGATTGTGCAAAAATATTTTTGTGTCATTTGACCACTGGGGGCACTGCAAAAACCAAAAACATCTTTATGCATTGTAAGTGTTATTGTGATGTGTTTCCCTTAACAAAAGTGATTCTTGTGTCAGGTGATACTTTGGAAGATTCCAAAGATGAGACATGACAAATTTTCATGTCAACTTAATTGACACAGTTGCCATTTAGGTTTTTTTTTGTTTTTTTTTGTTTTTTTTAAAGAAAAGTTAAGAGAATATTCACAGGGCATATATTTTGACCAATATTCATCATATTTTGCAGAGACGATCTTCAGATCAAGATTCACATAAGTTATCAGATAGATTTTTGATTTTCAAAAGCATTCTTCCATTACAGTCCATTGGTGTCCATGGCAAATCCGCCAAACAGGATGAGAACTCATATCTTGGTTACACCCATTCTTTGGTCAGTTGACATAAAACTTGCTATCAGTGCTTACAGCCACGATTTTAACATGATCAAATCAAATTGCCATGGTGACTCTGCCCTGCTGGCATGGTTTGCACCCTCATCCCTGCTATATTTCTTCATCATCTAGTCTTTCTTCTTCTTCTTCTTCTTCTTCTTCTTCTTCTTCTAGATAGGGTGTCTATGGCAGCCCATAGAACTGTATGGTAAAAAGTTTTGACATTTGGCACACTGATTGGGGACATTCCCCTGATTCTTTTCACCAAGTTTCATGTTTGCACCTTGAGTGCTATAGTGCCACCAATGGGTCAAATTTGGAGGTGAGTTTATGCATGTAACTTTTGAACCATATATCCAATTTTCAAAAATGAAGCACCACTGGAGTCCTTGGCTCAAGCCCACTTTCTGCTATATTGGATTTTCAGTCATTTTGGATTGTATCAAAAAGTGTTTTTTGCAACTCCTCGGACAAACTTTGTCCAATCTTTACCAAATTTGTCAAAGATGATTGTCAGACAAGTTATCACATGGATTCAAAAGCATTCAAGCATAACAACCAATTGAAATCAGTGGCAAATCTGCCAAACAGGATGTGAGCCCATATCTCAGCAACACTTTGATGTATCTACACCAAACTTGGAGGACTGACTCAGGAGCATTGCCCAAAGGGAGTCCAGAAAGAATTGCCCCATTTTACCACTTGGGGGCACTATAATAAGTAAAAACATGTTTTTGCTCATTACTCTTCATATCTTTGGTCTAAAATCATGATTGTCATTTGAAGTCATGCCTTTTTTTATCTTGAGGTCTGGACATTGTGGCATTTCCTGTTCTGTGATCACATTTGATGGCAAAGTTCCAAACAAGAAGTGAGACAATTTCCTAGAACCATCTGGTAAAACGTTGTGAAATTTGGCACATTGATTGGGGCTACTACGCTGATTCTATTGAGCCAGTTTCATATATGCCCATCAAGAATTCTAGTGCCACCAACAGTTCAAAGTTCGAGGTGCATTCACACATGTAACTTTAGCAGCATTCTGGATGAGTTGCAGAGGTCAAATGGCACTCAGAGGCAGACCTGTCAGGAGTGAGTTGCAGTAGTCCAGTCTCTAAATGACAAGGGACTGAACAAGCATCTGGGTGGCCTGTGTGGATAGAAATGGATGAATCCTTCTGATGTTGTAAAGGAGCAATCAACATGAGCATGACACATTAGTAATTTGAGAGGAAAAAAACAGTTGATTGTCCATGGTTACCCCAAGGTTGTGTGCAGTGACTGAAGGTGAGATCAGAGAGGTGTCCAGGGAGATCACAAGATCCTGACATGGGGATGAATCACCTGGGTTGCACAGCAGTTCAGTATTGGTAGGATTAAATTTCAGCTGATGAGATGATGATGAGATCTGAGATGAGAGTGGAAACATGAATATCTGAGGGAGGAAGGAGATCATGAGTTCAGAACCAATGTTGACCTCACCAAGAGATCATGTATACAGGGAGAACAGAAGAGGGCCAAGTACTGAGTCTTGTGGGACACCAGTGGAGAGTCTGCATGGAGCAGATGTGGATTCCCTCCATGTCACCTGATATGACCAACCTTCCTGATAGGAAGTAAACCATTGTCATTCTGTGCCACAAATTCCAAGACACATCAGGATGGACAAGATAGTCTTGTGGTTGACTGTGTCAAATGTTGCTGAAAGGTCAAGGAGGATGAAGACTGATGACATTTTGGCTGTTCTAACTTTTCTAAATTTTCAGTGATGTCCAAAATGGCAGTCTCTGTGGAATGTACTGCTTTGAAGCCAGACTGGTTAGGATCTTGGAGGTTGTCTATGGGAGAAAGAGAGACAGTTGATTGTAGATAGTGCTTACGAGGATTTTAAAAAGAAAAGAGAGAAGTGATACTGGTCGGTAGTTGCTGATGTCTGAGGGATCAAGAGTGGGTTTCTTCAGGATAGAAATAGCCCTTCCTTTCTTGAATGCAGTTGGTACATAATTAAATGTTATGGAGCCATTGATGATAGCAGTGATGAAGGGGAGGAGGTCTTGTGAGATGGTCTGGAGCATTGTGGAAGGGATTGCAGGACAAGATGACTTGCAGGATCTCTTATGTTGCTATATTTGAAAAATGTGCCAGTGAAAAAGAAGAGGAATCCTGAGTGTGTAGTGTAGGAGTTAGGATAGGAGTGAAGGTCTGACAGATCTTTTCAATCTTCCCATCATAAAAGGTGGCAAAGTCTTCAGCAGTCAGGAAGGATGGAGCAGGAGGTGGTTTAAGTAATGAAGAAAAGATGTTGTGGAGCTTGCAAGGATCTTGTGCAGAAGTTGCCAGCTTTTCCTTGTAGAAGGCAACCTTAGCAGAAGTCACTTCAGATAAGAATTTGGACAAGAAAGTGCAGTAAGAGACAAGATGTGTTTGGAGTTGTGATTTCTTCCACTTTCTCTCTGCTGTTCTTAATTCTCTCTGATTGCTGCACAACACATCCAATAGCTAAGGAGCAGGGCAATAAGTCTTCCTAGGTTTAGAAGTTAGAGGGCAGAGAAGATCCATGGATGAAGAAAGTGAGGAGAGGAGAGTGTCTGTGGCTAACTCCAATGGTAGGGGTACAGTCAGTAGGGAAAAAGTCTCCTAGAGGGCCAGGAGGGCAATAGATGACAATGATGAAAAGGTCGATCGAAGAGGTACATAACTGCATGGAATTCGAATGATGAGATGTTGAGATAAAACAGGGGGAGAGGTGTGAAGCACCATCTCTGAGACAACAGCATACCTGTACCACCACCCCTGCCAGTTTCTCTTGGAATGTGAGAGAAAGTATAAGCAGAGGATCGAGCAGCCAGTGTAGCTGAGTTCTGTGGAGATATCCAGATCTCAGTTAGTGCCAGAAAATCAAGAGAGTAATGGGAAGCTAAAGCTGAGGTGAAATCAGCTTTCTTTACAGCAGACTGGCATTTCCAAAGCCCACCTACCACCACTGTTTGAGACTTGGACAACAGTGGAGGGTAGATGAGGTTACTGGCAGTTCAGCCTCTGGTTTGTAGATGAGAGCTTCTGGGTCTGTGAGAGGTGATGACAGAGATAGGTTTGAAGCACATGTCTGCAGCCTAATCAGGAGTGAGGTCAGTGAATTTAAGTGGGTTGAGAGGGAACTGGTAACCCTAACTGAACAGGAAGAGATAAATACCATTAAACTTAAAACTTTCTATCTAAATGTATGCTTCTAACCATTGGAGAATATGTTCTGACTGCTACAGACACATAGCAGATACACCTTCAATATATTTTAGTAATCCCTGCCCACAATTCACCCCTTAAGGGAGACTGAAACAACTCTAGATTAGCCACCTGAGAGACCTAATTAGCATAGACCAGCAGACACTTCCAAACAAAACTACAGAATCTACAATATTAGTGGCAAGAATTTAGATCCAACTGAGTTAAGTAGATAGTACACAAAAGTCAGAATCCTACCTTGCCAGTAGAGAATAAATTCAAAGATCGAACACCTTAAAGCACACATACAGCCATGACCTTGACAAAATAAAAAGTTTATATGGTAACTATGCCCTGCTGGGCCGCTTGACCCCTCATTGCTGCTTGCAGTGATGAGGGGCCAAGCTGGACAGCATGTTGTCCTTTCCTGTTCTAAGAGCGTATTCAACAGCAAAGCTGCTAAACAGGAAGTGATCTCATATCTTGGCCAATCTTTGGGAAATTGACTTGAAACTTGCTGTGAGTACATACAGCCCTGTCTTTGACAAAATGACATGAAGTTTCCATGGCAACTACGCCCTGCTGGGCTGCCTGTCCCCTCATCGCTGCTTGCAGCTATATTTATAATTGTTACTGTTCTGTCTCTGTCATGCTCACTGAAGCAGATCTCACAGTAGCAGATCAACAGTCATTTAAGCTAAAGGAGTAATATCATATTACCATAGCATTATGACAAACACTGACCTTCTCCTCTTTGTTCTTCAGGATCAGCAATTCTGCTTTCATGTTCACACACGCATCTCGAGCTTCGTTCCACGACTTTCCATAATCAGAAAAATAATAACAGTGTGAAAAGTAAAGCTGCCAATCTGATGGACAACACTGATGCTGGGTATCTACAAACACACACACACACACACACACACACACACACACACACACACACACACA
>JAOTRR010084316.1:0-10535 GCA_028570945.1 Gogo arcuatus
TTAAGTACTTAAAGCTACTTATGATAGCTAATCAGGTGGCTGCACTTGTGTACATTATAATAATTAGGGCTTGTACTATCGATAATGATCATGTTTAAATGCTGTACCGGTACCCTTTAAGGGACGTTCTGTTTTTTGTTTGCTAGGGTGTTACCTGTTAAGGGAGTAGACGTTCTAGTGGGTAATAGGGATGGTAAGATTCATCGATTCAAAAGGTCACGATGCGATTGCCCCGAATAAAAACGTGTGCATCAGGTACAATTTAAGATGAAATCACGATGCATTGTTTCTAACATCTTTGCATCAGTAAAATCCGGTTTATTAATATATAATTATTAGTAGAGACCCTATGCCTTTATTATTTAGAAATGTGAACAATAGATTGACAAATAATTTTATATTTAGATTGATTCCTCCTCTCTAAACTGTTTAAGAGCACAATTTTCCCATGCACTTAAGTAAAAAAAAAAGCATGCAGCTATGTGGTTTTCAGTCTAGCGTATTCTCCCTTTGACTTAAAGCCAAACTAAACCCCAAAAAATAAACTCCATTATACTGATAGATAATATCCATACAAGACATGTTCGAGTGTTCACTTGTTTATATTTGAACCTGTATACTGTGTACAGATTTTATTTTAAAAGAAAAACAATTTTTACTTTAAACATGCAGGGGGGGAGGGGTGCATTAGGGCACTTGCCGTGATCGGCAAACGGGGTTTATTTTTGGGTTTTGTTTTCCTTTAAGTGCCGTAGGTGTGATCGGAGCGTGTAGGGGAGAATGTGTGTAACTGAAATGTGCATAACTGGAAATGCGTAAAATAAGACTTACACATAAATGGGAGAATCGCACCCTAAGTTTGCGCTCATCTCCACCACTGTCAGTGGCCAATTCTCACCAAGTCTCACACAAGTTGGAGGCATGGCTCCAACTGGATTTCAAAATAAATGTCTGTTTAGTTTAACTTTTTTTTTTTTTTTTTACATTTGAAAGCAGTTATAAAAGACCTGTTTGTGAAAAAGTTTTTATTTTTTATTGTTCATATAGAAACAGCACCACTGCTTTCCGCTGCACCACTAACTTTCAGCTGAGTTAGCATACCTGCTGAAAGTATAAAGCGCATCCACCTGCTGGCAGTAATTACAGCACATTGCACGATGCTTCATTGTAAATCCTGAGCATCCTTAAATTGTTTAACTGTTAAATGTTAAGAAGAACCAAAGAATAAAATCAAACTATCTGTATAATTTAGAATTCCATAGCATTGAATCACAGTGTGATGAATCAAATCATGTTGAATTGCACCGCATTGCAATAGGGGTGAATCATATTGTATCATATTAGTAGTTGCTTCATACAGTATCTTGAATGTATCGATCATTGGCAATACATCAAGATGCGTATTGCAGCGGCCTCAGTGACGGAGATGCACAACCCTAGTGGGTAATGACTTATAGAGAGTGTAGGACTCACATTGCAAGGCGGGGAGAACACAGACGCATTACTCAGGTCTCAGTGCAAAAATGTGTTGAAATTTAATGAAGAATAAGGAATGGGGAAGTGGAGGAGAAGTGAGAGGTGAGATGAGTGCAGTCAGAGCAGGCGGCAGGGAACCCAAACTGGCCTAGGGCGAGATCACTGGCGGGGGCTGGCTGCACCGTATCCGGGCGGCGTTCCGGTGGTGGCGCGGATCGCCGGCATAATGTCTGCAGAGCTCAAGCTTGTCGTCCTCATCTTCAGTGTCCTCGAGGTTGCCTGAGCAGAGGGAGAGAGAGCAGATGAGTTCTCTTATGGAAGCACTCTGCCTAACCTTTGTCATTGCGGTACCTTTTTATACTCCCCTGGCTACTCGAGGAGAGTGAATTAAGGCACCGATTATGCTGCTCCAGCCGTGTGTGATCAGCGGGCTCCACCCTGTAGGGCTCCACCACTCTTGGGCTGTCCAAAACAATGGTACTGAAGCGCCGCTGTTTCTTCAGCACTGCTGGAGCAGCTGCACAAGGAGTGATGCGCTGCTTTGGCAGCAGCTTTCTTGGGCCGCCATCACATCCTCCCCCCTAGCTCCAAGCCTGCCATCCTCCCAGGCTTGACCCAGAGGCTGTATCTCCTAGAAAGGCCATCTGTGTTCCTGTGCTCGGTCCCGGACTTCTGCTGGACCTGGAAAGAGAAGTCCTGCAGAGACAAGAACCAGCGAGTAACATCAGCATTGGTATCTTTAGCAGCCATCATCCACTAAAGTGGGGCATGGTTGGTGACCAACATGAAATGATGATCAGACAAATAGTACCTCAACTCAGTTACTGCCAACTTGATGGTCAGGGCTTCTCTCTCCACAGCCACATAGTTCTTCTCAGCTGGGAGTAGCTTGTGGCTGATGTACAGTATGGGGTGCTCTTCACCCTTATGACCTGTGAGAGCACAGCACCCAAGCCCATCTCCAAAGAGTCCGTCTGCATGATGAATGGTAGATCAACGTCCTGATTTCGAAGGACAGGGGCAGTGGTGAGGTCCTTCTTCAGGGCCTGGCATGCCTGCTCTGCCTGGTCGGTCCACTTCACTTTCTCTGGTTCGCCTTTCTTAGTGAGGTCTGAGAGTGGAGAGGCTAGAGAGGAGAAGTTAGACACAAATCTGCAATAGTACCCAGCCAGTCCCAAGAATGCACGTACCTGGCACTTGGTAGTGAGCCAGGGGTACTTCTGCATGGCCTCCACTTTCTTCTCCTGTGGCATCACCAGCCCCTGACCAATGCAGTATCCCAGGTACTGTGCTTCGGTCAGCCCGAGATGGCACTTCCAGAGGTTGGCGGTGAGCCCAGCCTTCCTAAGCTCCCCCAGGAAGGATTTTAGGTGGTGCAGGTGATCGGCCCAGGTGGAGGAGTGGATGACTACATCATCCAGGTAAGCAGCAGCAAACTCTCTGTGGGGGCGCAGCACAATATCCATGAATCGCTGGAAGGTTGCTGGCACCCCATGGAGGCTGAACAGGAGGACCCGGAACTGCCAGTGGCCTGACGCGGTGGTGAAGGCAGTTTTGGGGTGGGCCTGGGGTGTCAGGGCCACTTGCCAGTAGCCCTTGGTGAGGTCCAGGGTGGAGATAAAGTAGGCCCTCCCAAGCCTGTCAATCAAGTCATCCACTCTGGGCAGGAGGTAGCTGTGGAAGTCTGAGACCGTATTGCGTTTCCTGAAGTCATTGCATAGTCTCAGACTTCCACTGGGTTTGGGCACCACCACGATGGGGCTTGACAAGGGGCTGGTAGACTCCCCGATGATGCCACTTCACAGCATTTGCGCCACCACCTCCTCAAATCACACAATAGCTGGCCTCTGGGATGTGATAGGGACATTGGTAAATTACCACTCCAGGGGAGGTCCGGATGTCATGCTGGATCAGGTGGGTCTGGCCTGGCTATGCTGTGAACACATCTGCATACTGGTCCAGCAGTTCTCCCAGCTCTTGCCACTGTCGTCCGGAGAGCTCTTCTCCCAGCTGGACCAGTGCATGCCCTGGAGGACCTGGGGACACAAGGGCATGGGCTGAGAACAGAGGAAGGGGTTCAACCCAGCGTTTTAACAGATTAATATGGTACAGTTGGGTGTCCTTGCACTTCCCCAGCTGCTGCAGGTGGTAGTTCACTAGCTCAACATGCTCGGCCACCATGAAGGGATCCTGCCACCACGTGAGGAACTTGCACTTGGTGGTGGGGACAAGTAGCAGCACCCAATCACCAGACCAGAACTCCCGGGGCTGGGCCGAGCATTTATAGTGGTGGCTCTGCTCGGCCTGGGCAGCAACCATGTGTTCGAGCACAATGGGGACCACCTTGTCAATGCGCTCCTACATCTCTTTCACATGCTCAATGGTAGTCCAGAAAGGTGAGGGCTACTCTTCCCGACCCTCCTTGGCCACGTCCAGCAGACCCCAGTGCCTTATCCCAAACAGCAGCTTGAAGGGCTTGAAGCTGGTGGATACTTGGGACGTCTCCCGGATGGCAAACAAGACGTAGGGGAGAAGGAGGTCCCAATTCCAGCCATCTTTGTCCACTGCTCACCGGAGCATTTGCTTCAGGGTCTGGTTGAACCTCTCAACCAGCTCGTCAGTTTGGGGGTGGTACACTGACATGTGAATCTGTCTGACCTGCAACAGCCGACACACATCTGCCATTAGTTTTGACACAAATGGGGTACCTTGGTCCATGAGTATGTCCTTGGGGAGCCCTACACATTAGAATAGCAGAACCAGTTCTGGGCGATGTTCTTGGAGGTGGCCTTCCATCGGGGGACTGCCTCAGGGTACCAGGTGATGTAGTCTACAATGATGAGGATATGCTCGTGGCCCCAGGCAGACTCGGGAAGGGGACCCATCAGATCCATGCCCACCCTCTCAAAGGGAACGTCGATGATTGAGAGCAGCATGAGCGGGGCAAGAGCAGGTCTTTGGGGGGCGGTGCGCTGACATTGGGGGCACCGCTGGCAGAAATTCCTGACCTCTGCATTCATCTCCGACCACAGAAATTGGTACTTGATCTTTTCCAGGGTGCTCTGACTGCCCAGGTGGCCACCCAAGGGCTGGGAGTGGGCCAGGTGCATCATCATATCCACCCTTGAATGGGGAACTACCAGTAGGTTGACGTCTTGGCCCCGCCATTCGGTATGGTGGTAGAGCAACCTGTGGCAAACCACGAAGTAGGAGCCAGGGATTGGCTGCCCCAGCTGCTGGTCTTCACCCTCGACAAAGCGCTCCTGCCCCCAGCAGTTTTACAGCCAGTCATCCTGCTTCTGCTCCTGTCCAAAGTTCCCTTCGTGTGTCACCCACTTAAACACGTGCAAGAGTGGGTTAGAGGTGGTGTGTGACTCACCTTCAGCAGTGCAATCCTTGGCTTCCCCGTGTTCCCCAGCCAGGCATATATCTTGTGGTGATGAGGTGCTGTCCCGAGGTCTCTGAGGGGCCTGGTGTCTCCTCATCCTCCTGGTGGCAGGCAGTTCTCTTGGGAATCCGAGCCAGTCCCAACCTAGGAGAAGTGGGACAGGGAGATCAGGTACCACACCTACAAACACTTTCTACTCACCTGTCTCATCCTCAATGCGGATGTTGGTGGCGGCCACCTCTCATGTATCCCCATGCATGCAGGTAACCTTGACAGTACCGCTGCGCCCCGCAGCCACAGGCAGGATCGAAAGCCAGACCAGCGTGATGGTGCTGCCTGAGTCCAGAAGGGCTTTCACTGGCCGGCACTCCACCCACACAGGGGCACTTGGTAGATGAGGGCTGGTAGGTGAGTGGACGACACAGCCAACAAGCAATGGTTTCTGGGGTGGGGCAGAAGGAGGTTGCTCAGGTGTAGTGGGCATGGGCTCATCATTAGGTGAAGGTGGATGTACGGTGCATGGGGGGCACTTTCTGGCCCCCATGTTGGCCCAGGGAGTGGTGAGGGGGCTCGGTGGCTCCCGACCTTGGCCTTGTAGCTCCCTGTCTTCTTATGTCCAGGGTTGCCAAAGCACACTCGAGGGCTCTCGCCAGTTCGGTGCGGGTCTTGGGCCCCCTCATCCTGGCAGCTGTGCACTCTTCTGGGGGTAGTGTCCAGAGGAACCGGTCCATGGCGACCTGCTGCACAACCTGCATCACTGCGTGCTGTTTAGGCTGTAGCCAGCACTTGATAGTTCTTAGTAGTGAGTCCATTTAGCTACGGGGGTTGACATCTGCCCAGTACACCCAGCGGTGAAACTCCGTTGCGGCCTGTCAGACAGAGAACCCTCAGCGCCCCAGGATCCGCTCTTTCAGGAGTGGGTAATCATCTGCCATGGCTGGCGGGAGGCTGAAATAAGCCAGTTGGGCCTCCCTGGTAAGGAGGGGAGCCAGAGCCTGGGCCCATTCCTCTTCCGGCCAGCCTTCTCTACACGCTGTCTGCTCAAATGTGTAGAGGTAGGCTTCCACATTTTTGGAGGGGATAAGTTTGTACAGCAGATGCAGGGCCTCTTGGCGGGGGTCTGTAAGGCAGCTGGGGAGAGGAGAGGCTCTGCCTAGCTGTTGCAGCAGCTCCTGAGTGGCAACTTGTAGGCCCTTTGCGAGCTCTTGAGTTATTTGCTGTTGGTGGAGATTCATCTCCATGAGATGTGGCAGGAGTGGTTCCAGATGGGGAGGGGTTGGGGGTATAATGCTCAGACCCAAATTCTCCACCAATGTAGGACTTGCACTGTGAAGTGGGGAGAACACAAACACACAACCCGGATCTCAGTGCAAAAATGTGTTGAAGTTTAATGAAGAATAAGGAATGGGGAAGTGCAGGAGAAGTGAGATGAGTGCAGTCAGCCCAAACTGGCCTAGGGCAAGGTTGCTGGCGGGGGCTGGCTGTACCTTGGCTTTCCGGTGGTGGTGCGGATCGCCGGCGTAATGTCCGCGGAGCTCGAACTTGTCGTCCTCGTCTTTGGCATCTGCGAGGTTGCCTGAGCAGACAGACAGACAGACAGAGCGGATGAGTTCTCTTGCAGAAGCACTCTGACTAACCTTTGTCTGTTGCTGTGCCTTTTTATACTCCCCTGGCTGCTCGAGGAGGGTGAATTAAGGCGCTGATTATGCTGCTCCAGCCATGCGTGATCAGTGGGCTCCACCCCATAGCCACGCTGTCTCAGACTATCCAAAACAATGGTGCTGAAGCACCGCTGTTTCTTCAGCACCATGGGAGCGGCTGTGCGAGGAGCGATGCGCTGCTTTGGCGGCCGTTTTCCTTGGGCCACCATCACAGGAGGTAAAGTGGTGCTGGTTTTAGTGGTTTCAGACCTACTGGAGGAAACTAATCAAACCTGTGAGTATGCTAGGAAAAATCTCAGAAATGTCACTATCTGTGTAGTGACCAGATTCCAACAAAGCACTCAGATGATACCATACTTTAGATCTTTCTAAAACCTTTATAGCTAAAAATAAGCTAGTTATGTCACCTTCACTTCCTCCTTTATCCATTGAAAATGTTTCTCAAGAAATAATTTCAGCCCAAAAGCTAGACGATTGTTTGGTCAAGCGTTTTCTCTCTGTGTGTGATCGTAATGACGTTGATAAGAAATAGGTAGCTGTCTTTTTAGATGATGGCATGTTGATGCAAAAATGGTCCTCTCATGCAGATGGACCCACTGACTCACCCAGATTGTGGTTCAGTGTTCAGACATGTGATCCTGAGTGTTGGTCATGATAATCTGTGGTCTGGTCAGCTGGGCATCACAAAAATTTATTCACAGGTTTTAAAACATTTTTTGGCCTGCTTTGCACAAAGACGATATGCTTTTCTGCTGCTCTTGTGAGACATGTAGGAAAGTTGGTAAACCAAACCAGACCATTCGTCCTGCCCCATTACATCCTATTCCTGTAACAGGTGAACATTTTGAGAGGGTTTTCATTGATTGTGTTCGTCCATTGCCTAAAACTAAAAGTGGAAATCAGTTCCTCTTGAACCATTGTAAACCATTGTAAAAGCACTGATTAGATTTTTTTTTTTTACAATGTTTGGTCTCGCTAGGGTTCTGCAAACTGACCAGGGGTCCAACTTCACTTCTAAACTCTTTGCCCAGGTTATGAAGTTGCTGGGAGTGAAGCATGAAAAAAATCCAGCCCTTATCACCCAGATTCTCAGGGGGCATTAGAACAGTTTCACCAGTCATTGAAGTCTATGTTGAAGAAACACCGTTTTGATAGTGGAAAATACTGGGATGAAGGTGTGCCATTAGTGTTGTTTGCTGCTAATGAAACTAAGCAGGACTCTTTAGGATTTAGTCTGGCAGAGCTGTTTTTTTGAACATTCAGTGCATGGTCCATTGAAAGTGTTAAAGGAGTCCTTTCAGTCAAAAAAGCCTGATGCATATAAGAATATTCTGGATTATGTGAGTGTGTTTTGTGAGCGTTGGTATCATGCTTGTAATCTAGCTAAGCAAATGCTGTGTATCCTTTCATAAAAGAGCGGTAGCCCGTGACTTTAATGTTGGTGACAAAGTATTGGTACTCTTGCCTACCTCTGGTTCAGTTATGCCTTCCAAGCTCACTGGTCCATATGTTATCAAAGAGAAACTGGGTGACTTAGATTATGTTATCCATACCCCAGATCATAGATGTAAATGTAGGGTGTGTCACATAAATACACTAAAGCCTTTTTATGAATATTACACCGTAAAGTCTATTAACAAATCCACTAAACTCCTGCTTAATGGTGATACAGCTGCATTCGCTTTAACCTCCAGGACCAACTCAAACCCTCTGTTCATTTGTGGAGGAGGAAGATGGGTTCATTCCTAGTTCAAGTTCCATAGATGGCACCAGGTTACTAAATTCTGAGCATTTAGCCAGCTTGATTTAAAAAAAAAAAAAATCCTCTTTGGTTGGCTGCTCAGGATGTTGTGACATTGCTAAGAACATTTCCTTCCATCTTTGGTGATATGATTTTGGTTATTTTGCTGTAACGTGGCATTTGTCAGGGATGTCCAATCTTACCATATCTGTTTTTACTTTGTACACGAATTCTCACAACTTATATTATTAACAGTGATGTACAAGGGATCTCCATACCTGGTAGGGATATCATTATTAGTCAGCTGGCTGATGATACCACACTTTTTTGTAAGATGCAAGTCAGGTACCTGTTACCCTTCACATAATTAATGATTTTTCTCAGGCTTCTGCTTGAATATAAATAAATGTGAACTGTTCGCTATTAAGGACTGTCATGTACATACAATTTGCAATATCCCTCCTCTAAGGGAAGAAGTTACATGTTTGCGGCTGTCTATTTCTAAAAACAAAATAAGATGCTCTTTAACCTTTACTCCTATTATTTACAAAAACCCTCAAAAGAAACTGAATCAATGGTTGCAAAGAGATTTATGATTTTTGAAAGGTAGAGTCTGAATTACTAAGGCTGAAGGAGTATCTAACCTCACATATGCAGCTCTTTCTTAACATCTTGACAGGAAAATGTGTAAAGCTGTTGATCAGATCCTCTTTAACTTTATTTGGAAAAACCATACACATTATATAAAAAAGGGTTGTTATGAATAATTTTGAATCTATGGGCTTAATTTCTCAGATTTTACCACCCTAAATAATACCCTTTAAAATTAACTGGGCTAAGCATTTTCTTAAAAAAAAAATCCTATTTCAATCTGGAATTTCATTCCACATCACATTTTCTCTCATTCTGGTGGCCTGAGCTTTATTTTCAGTAATTATTGTATATTGCAGTTATAGTATAGTCAATAGAATTATGTCTGTAAAATTATCTGTATTCTATAAGCAGGCCCTTCTAGCCTGGTCCTTGATTTATAAGCACATCTTCTCACCATACAGGCATCTTATTTGGAATAATAGAGACATTTTGTTCTTTGAGAGATGGGTTCAGAATTGGATTACACTGGTGAGTCTACTTACTTTTTCCTGAGTAGCAGCTAAGAAGGTGAAGCCTTTATTTATCACATATACATTAGAGTGAAATTCTTTCTCTGCATTTAACCCATCTGAAACAGTGGAACACACACACATGCAAGTGAGCAGTGAACCCAGAGCAGTGGGCTTCAGGGAGCACTTGGGGGTTAGGTGCCTTGCTCAAGTCCAGGGAATCGAATCAGCGACCATTTGGTCCCAAAGCTGCTTCTCTAACCTTTAGGCAATGGCTGCCCCATGGAGTTAGATAGAGTTTTTGATGTCATGCCAACAGGCACCTTGATGCTTTTTAGGGATGTAACTAGGCCTGCACTTATATATATTTCCCCAACCCAGCTGACTCCCCAGTAGGAAAAATGTGTTTTTCATTCCATCCCCAAAACAATAATAGAGCCATACGTGCCCTATTTCAAGAGATGTTGTCTCTATTCTATATTGGAATTGGTTTGTAAATGATATATATTGATAGAATGTCTAGGTACTTATGAGGAAGCACCCAATCATGAATAAGATTAAAGAGGTGTCTTTCAAAATTATTAATAAATACTACCCTGCCAATCACTCAATCCCTGCATGCAGAAAATGAAAAGAGACATAAACACGAACAGCTCTTTCTGTGATGAATATCCAGAAACAATTTTAAATCTATTTTGGCATTGTTCTCATGCCAAGAAATTCTGGAAAGACCTTTGCAGATTTGTTATTGATCATATTTGTAAAGATTTTACATTATTATGGGAAAATGTGGTATTTGGTTTCTTCAGTACCCCCCCCCCCCCAAAAAAAATATTTTCATTCATAAGAAAACAAAATTTCTCATTCATAAATGTAAATTTAGCCATAAAAAACTTTTTTTTTTGTTTTCCTGAAGGATGTTGAGCAATATGTGAAACTACTTTCTAATTCGACTAACAAAAAGGATATCAAAACACAATATCTGTGTGTTTTATAATATTTCTGTCTAGTGTGATATACCCCTGGCTCTTTCATAATTGTTCTTCTTGTATACTATCCCCTGTATACTGAATCTATTTTATGTGCTTTTATTAATTAAATAAATAATAATAATTATTGTTGTTGTTATTATTATTATTATTATTATTATTATTATTATTATTATT
>JAOTRR010084370.1:0-10527 GCA_028570945.1 Gogo arcuatus
TGTCTAATTACTGGCTGTCTATTAATGTGCGTCTCTGTGTGTCTTTCAGATGGCCGGTAACGAGAGAGAGAGCGGTGTTCCCCAACACGCGTTGTGTGTGTGCATCTGTAGTGAGAAAGAAATCACTGAAAAGTGAAGGTTAAAAGTAAACACGTTTATTTCTGAAGCCTGCCTCCCAGTTCCTCACTGTCCCACCACAGAAAGGTGTTACACACATTTTATGTATAAATCTGCTCAAATAAATTAACATACCTGTGTTCCAAGATCAGGGGGAGGGGAAGAGCAGAAAGAGAGCAATACGCCCCATTCCCCCACACAGTGAAAAGCATAAATTTTCCGTTATTATGCTGTAATGGTGTCCTGTGGGAATGGGCGTAAAACAGCAAAGTCGAAACTTTAATCTATCCCCTGTTGACCTAGTAACATTTACAGAAATCTTTTTGTCATGGTTCCAGTGGGAATCAGAACCATTGGTTTTACATGTTATGACCGGTCATGACGTTGCTGGCAGTGACATACATGATGTAGTGATATTGCATTTGGGTCTACTCATACTGCCTCAATGTAAAGCAACTAGTGGCAAACTTAAAAAATCAAGCAAAGAAAACACTGGTAGATACAGTGGGACCCCTGTGTCTGTGGGGGATACATTCCAAGATCCAACATGGATAGCCGAAACCACAGATAGGAGCAAACCATATATAAAGCTTGGTTTTCATGTACATACATACCTATGATAAAGTTTCATTTATAAACTATACACAATATGACATCAACAACAGTAACTAATAATAAAACAAAACAAAACAGTTATAACAATATACCACAATAAAAGTTATATGAATGTGGTGTCTCTCTCTCTCTCTCATGAACTGGATTCTGACATTTCCAACTAATATTTTTATCATGGTTGAGGCACGGAGACAGATGCAAGTGCATCCGTTTAATACAGTCAGATGGGAATACATGATATTCATTACTTTTCTGTTATGGAAGACTGAGTGGGAGTGAAAATTTATCTATTCCGTGTTGTTTTTACCTCATACAATAACAGATTTCATATGTGAAAGGGGCTAGAGAGAGAGAGAGAGAGAGAGAGAGAGAGAGAGAGATTCCCCACTCCAACTCACAGTGAAAGTCGAAACATTACATCTTCCCCCCCACGTTGACCTAGTAACATTTACGGAAATCTTTTGTTACGGCTCCAGTGGGAATCAGTGTTGTGACCAGTCGTGATGATGTTGGCGGTGATGTAAATGATGTCGTGATATTGTGACGGCACTACTCGTACTCAAAACAACAAGCGAATATCAGCAGATATAGTGGGAGTGCTGTATCCGCGGGGGACAAGTTCCAAAATCTAATGTGGATAGCCAAAACCACGGATAGGAGTGAACCATATATAAAGCTTATTTTTCGTGTACATACATAAATATGATAAAGTTTCATTTATAAACTACATACAATATGACATCAACAAAAGTAACTAATAATAAAATAAAACAATATACTGTAATAAAATGTTAATGTGTAATAAAAGCAGGTGTGCGTGGTTAAGGTGCCTATAGAGAACGGGCAACTTTGCCATGGCACATTCCTTCCTGGGTGTGTAGTTCAAGTAATGCTTGTATGCTTGAGCGAGTCAGCAGATACAGCAGCCCCACCGTAAAAGCAAAAATGTTATAAACAGCCTTTGGTTGAACAAATGTTGAACATTGTGAAATAGGAAAACAACTCTCTCAACAGAGACGTGATGCAGCTCGACTTGCTAACTGGCTAATGTCTCATCTTCTGGCTTAGGATTTCACAACAATGGACGCCTCCTCGTGAATTGTGTCATATCCGGTCTCACACAGTTGGCACTCCGTAGCATTACGTTAAATACAGTGAGGTAGGAATACACAATATCCATAACTTTTCTGTTACGGAAGACTGAGTTGGAATGAAAATTTGTTAATATGTTTACATGTTGTTTTTACCTCATACATTAACAGATTTTATATGTGAAAGCGGCTAGAGAGACAGAGAAACAGATTTGTGTCTTGACAGAGAGGGAGTAAGAGAGGGATAAGTGTTGCACACAGAGATGCTTTTTATATTTTTGTGCATGGCCCTCCACATGCTAACTTCACATCGTGCCATTCTTAGGTGCTGGGTGAACGCTGATCGGGAGGCATGTCTGGTTGTACACATGGAAAGGTACCTTTCTTCCATGGGTTTTAGCAAGGGTTTCAAAGTAATATGTTATTGTTATAGTCAACTTTCCACTACACTTCAGTGTAGCTCCACTAAAAAACCTGAAAGCTAGAATGGTGTCAAATCAAACTGGTAGCATTCTAAACTGCATGGAAGGAGAGAATTCTTAACTATAGAAAGTCTCTTACTGCTGCTAGATCAGCATATCTCTTCCATTAGAAGATAATAAAAATAATACTAGATTTTTTTAATAGTTATATAAATTAACCAGGAACAAGACCACTACAGAACCACATACGCCAAAAGTATGCAGTAGCAACTTAAAGTTAATTTAAAGTCAGAAAATTTGATAACCATGTCGATAACAAAAGAGGAATTAGAATCTTTTATTCCAATCTAACATTCTGAACTAATTTCACCAATTTCCCCTTCAAAATCATGTGTACTAGATCCCTTACCTACAGTGGTGACTGAAAGTTTGTGAACCCTTTATAATTTTCTATATTGCTGCACAAATATAACCTAAAACACTATCATATTTTCACACAAGTCCAAAAATTAGATAAAGAGAATCCAATTAAACAAATGCGACAAAATATTATACTTGGTAATTTATTTTTAAGGAAAATGATCCAATATTACATATCTGTGAGATATGTGAATCTCTGGGATTAGCAGTTACTTTGAATGTGAACTTAGAGTCAGGTGTTTTCAATCAATGGGATGATCAATGGATCTGGTGTGAGTGGGCACCCTGTTTTATTTAAAGAACAGGATCCATCAATGTCTCATCTTCGTACCAGGTTTGTGGAAGGGTATGTTAGCACAAAAAAGGAGATTTCTGAGAACATCAGAAAAAGAGTTGTTGATGCTCATCTGGCTGGAAAAGGTCACAAAACCATCTCTAAAGAGTCTGGACTCCACAAATTCACAGACATACAGATTGGGTACAAATGGAGGAAATTCAAGACCATTGTTACCCTCTCCAGGAGTGGTTGACCAACAAAGATCACTCCAAGAGCAAGGCATGTAATAGTCTGCCTCTCTCACCTTGACTAATGTTAACGCTCATGGGTCCACCAGCAGAAGATCACTGAACAACAATGGTGTGTATGGCAGGGTTGCAAGGAGAAAGCCACTGCTCTCCAAAAAGAACATTGCTGCCCATCTACAGTTTGTTAAAGATCACATGGACAAGCCAGAAGGTTATTGAAAAAATGTTTTGTAGATGGATGAGACCAAAATAGAATTTTTAGTTTAACTGAGAAGCGTTATGTTTGGAGAAAGAAAAATACTGCATTCCAGCAGAAGAACCTTATCCCATCTGTGAAACATGGTAGTATCATGTTCTGGGCCTGTTTTGCTGCATCTGGACCAGGACAGATTGCCATCATTGATGGTACAATGAATTCTGAATTATCCCAGCAAATTCTAAAGGAAAATGACAGGACATCTGTCCATGAACCGAATCTCAAGAGGAAGTGGGTCATGCAGCAAGATAGCAACCCTAAGCACACGTCATTCTACCAAAGAATGGTTAAAGAAAAATAAAGTTAATATTTTGGAATGACCAAGTCAATGTCCTCACCTTAATCCAATAGAGATGTTGTGGAAGGACCTGAAGCAAGCAGTTCATGTAAGGAAACCCAACAATATCCCAGAGTTAAAGCTGTTATGTATGGAGGAATGGGCTAAAATTCCTCCAAGCTGATGTACAGGACTGATCAACAGTT
The DNA here is from genome assembly GCA_028570945.1 of Gogo arcuatus. Taxonomy (NCBI): domain Eukaryota; kingdom Metazoa; phylum Chordata; class Actinopteri; order Siluriformes; family Anchariidae; genus Gogo; species Gogo arcuatus. The sequence continues at coordinate 3,930 of JAOTRR010084370.1, forward strand.
ACTGGAAACATTTAGTTGCAGTTATTTCTGCACAAGGTGGTCACACCAGATACTGAAAGCAAAGGTTCACATACTTTTGCCACTTACAGATATGTAATATTTGATCTTTTTCCTCAATAAAAAAATGACCAAGTATAAAAAATTTGTTCTCATTAGTTTAATTGAGTTCTCTTTATCGACTTTTAGGACTTGTGAAAATCTGATGTTTTAGGCCATTTTTATGCAGAAATATAGAAAATTCCTAAGGGTTCACAAACTTCCAAGCACCATTTGTACATATTTCCTCAAACAATACTACCAGAAGCAATCAAACCTCTATTTAAAAAAAAATCAACTCCTCCTTTAGCACATGCTATGTACTTACATTCTTTAAACTAGTAGTTGATGGCTTAAAAAGCCTGACTTCAACCCTTGTCAGCTGTCAAACTGTAGACCAATATAAAACCTCCCCTTTATCTCTTTAAGATTCTAGAAAAGGTTGCAGCAGAGCAGTTAGGCTCATTCAGTAAGGGTTTAGGCATATAGTACTGAGACAGTGCTGGTTAAACAGGTAAATGACCTGCTGTTGACTCCTGATCAGGGTTGTGTCTCCTTGCTTGTGTTGACCGACCTTAGTGCAATACTAATAATAATATTCTTCTAGACAGACAAGAAAAGTTGTTGGAGATAAGTGAATGATTCTTTCCTGACTCAGGTCTTATTTGACTGATCATTATAAAAGTAAAGTTTGGTGTTCCACAAAGTTCTGTTCTAGGCCAAATGCTATTTTCTCTATACAACTGCAGTCAGAAGTTTACGTACACTCATTATGGACATGAATATCATGGCAGTATTGGACTTACAATGATTTTAATTTTGGAGCAGGGGCCTCTTTCTTGGACGGCAGCTTTTCAGTACATGGCGACGTAAAACTCACTTGACTGTAGACAGTGACACTGGTGTTCCAGCAGCTTCCAGTTCATGGCAGGCCTGTGCCTTGTTGGTTCCTGGGTTCTTCCTGACCATCCAAAACAATTTCGCCTCAGCTGAGGGTAACAGTTTGGGTCTTCTTCCAGAACAAGACAAAGTGGTTACACCTCCCAATACTGGACCCTGTATATATAATTTTGACCCTGTTTTGATTTCAAAAACCCCAAAATAAATTACAGTTAAAATTGTGCATGAAATACTTGTTTTTTTTTCCAGGAAAGATGTATGTTGTAATCATTCTTCAGCAGAAAAAGAGCAGTTCAAAGAAATCATTGAAAGTCCAATATTGCCATGATATTCATGTCGATGGTGAGTGTATGTAAACTTCTGACTCCAACTGTATATGCAACCTCCGAGTACAATTATTCATAAACATGGGATTGGCTTCAAGGGCTATGCCAGTGAAACAGCCAAATGTTTCAGCAATGCCAGACACCACTGACAGATGGCAACTTAATAAAGTTGAGGAATGTGTAGAGGACATTTGAAACTGGGTGTTGAGTAACTTACTCCTGCTTAATTCAGACAAGACAGAAATGCTTCTACCACAGACAGCTACAAGTACATTTTGTGATTATGTAGCAACTCTGAATGGCCATTCACTTACATTGTGTGCACCAGTGAAGGACCTTGGCGTGATAATTGACTCCAGCCTCTCATTTGAAGCTCATGTATATAACATTACTAGGATAGCCTTTTTCCATCTCAGAAATATTATTTTTTAAAAATAAGGGATTTTTTAAATATCGAAAACATTTTATATCCAGATTTCTGTGAAGTTGCTTTGTCAATATACATTGTTAAAACCGCTATATAAATAAAATTGAATTGAAAATTGAATATGATGTCACGATACAGCAAAATTAGTTCATGCTTTTCTTACCTCTATGTTGGACTATTGTAATGCATTGCTGTCTGATGTTCCAGTAGGTGCATAAACAAGCTCCAGTTAATCCAAAATGCACCTGTCAGAATCCTTATTAGAACCGTAAGATTTGATTACATCTTGCAAAGCCCCCCAGGTCTGAAACAGCCTTCTAATTAGTGTTTGGAACTCAGACAGTCTCAATCTTTAAGTCTAGGGAGAAAACCTATTTAAAAGCATTTTGTTAATAGTTTATAGTAAAGGCACTATAGCGGGTATGCATAAGTCACTGTGGTTATGCCCACCGAGTGGCAAAAAGTCTACTGGCAGTAGTGTTCACCTCAAATAGCGCAAAAACACATTTAAAATGGGAAAGATCTGCTGTGGGTAGTGTCTTTTTTTATAGACTGCCGAAAGCTACAGAAAGGAGAATCAAATGGATCTCTGCAATTCGCAGAAACAACTGTAATCCAGGCAACGAAACATGGATTTTCGGTCACCATTTTGTGTCAGGTATGTTGTATATTTGGGTTAAATCATACCTCAAGTACTGTACTGACTACTCATCAATTAAATATTTAGCATCTTTCATTTATATTCTGTGTAACTAAAGTTTTTGTCAGCATTTATTAAAAAAACATCTATGATGATGAACCTTGTGTTCTATAAAGAAATATAGAAATAGAAAGGTGGAAATGGTTAGATAGTATTAGCCAGCCAAGACAAACCCACTTTTCCTTATAAGGGGTATTCAACAAACCAAATTTAAACAGTTAGCCAGATAACTTTAAAAGTTTCTACAAAGCATGTTGGTATTTTTGTTGACTATTATTATGCTTACAGGTGGCTGAATCGCACTCCTATGCTATCTTCATAATCCTGCTTTGTGGATAGATAGATTGCTGTCGAGTCCAACTGCCTTTAATTTAATCAAGTAATCATCTTTTTTACTCCCAGTTTCGCTGTTTCCCCTACTAACACAAGCCATGTTGCAGTATGTTTTGCCACTCAGCCCGACTGCGGGGGGGGGAGGGGGGACTGTTCCAGCGGGAAAGTGACATCAATGCATACCTTCTATAGTTAATAGTCAATAGTAAAGGCACAGACCTGAGGGTTCTTAGGCATACAGATTTCTGGTAAAATGGGATGTTTTGATGCTGTGACAACCAACTGCTCCACTCTCAAGAAATTTAAAAAAAAAAAAAACCCTGATGCTCATACTGAAGATCTTTTTAACACATACAGTACTATTTGATTTTTATGGCATACAGTGAAAGAGTAATAACTTATAATTGCACTATTTGGTGTCACCCAGAAGAGGATCAGATCCCCTTTGCATCCGGTTCCTCTCAAGGTTTCTTCCTCATGTTATCTTGGGGAGTATACTTGCCACTGTCACCCTGGCTTGCTTATGAGGGAACTAAATCTAAACCTATATCTGGATTTCTGTAAAGCTGCTTTGTGTCAACGTCCATTGAAAAAGTGCTATATTAACAAAATTTAATTGATTTGAACTTAAGTGCTTCATTACATAATGATACCGCACAATACAAATGAGTGAAAATAGAATCCAGAAATGCTTTCAGTGAGAACTGACTTGGTTTATAATAGACCATGTGTAACACAGTTATAAAACACCAAATGTTGATGTTACTATAATTCATTGACTGTATATACGAGTGGACAACATGGCGCCATTCACTCCCATTGTGTGCTTTTGAAGCTTTTTTTCAGTCAAAATAGGAGTCACCATCTTGTGAAAATTGGAGCCAGAGTCTGTGCAGTAGGGAACTTGGAACCAGAGCATGCGCAGGAGATACAGCCAGGTGGACAATGCGTCCACCTCTTGTTGCCCATAATGGTGATACATGGATGTGAGCACATATGCTGATACTACTTTAAGTGCAAATTAAGATAGCACTTAACTAACTCACACATTAAATCAAAGTGGTAAGTGCAGCATTATTAATTAATATGTAAAATGCTAAATTGCAGTTGTATAATTTTTGCAGTTATATTGATTTTACAGTTGTCAGGAAAAGATTTTAGAGCTTTGACTTATGACTGACAGATAAAATTTGCTAGCAAATTGACATTATCGATCATTTCAATCAAAGTAATGCAAGTATAAGTAGGTAATGTAACGTACCAACTGAAAACATACTGGTAAACAGCAGTCAACATTTACAATCAACACAGCTTATTTTTGAGGAAATATTCACTGCTCGCCATGATTTTCCTCTAGCTCTGACACCTGCAGTAAGTTACTGTAATGCTCTCACAATTACCCATCTGAATGGAGGAGTGTACTCTTAATGGTCCACTCATTCTGTCAATGCAGTTCATTTTAAAAGGAGTGACTGGTAACCTTACCAAACTACTTCGAATATTTGCTAAGGTCATGTAGTCAATAAATTGTGATGAAATTTAGCTAGTGTTAGCTGTCTTTGTTTATGCAACCACTTCATTCACTCATGTTGGTTTGTTAGTTATAATATCAGTACAACGAGCTAGCTTAAGTCCTGTTCACACCTGGTATTAACATCCATTTCAAGTGATCAGATCGCAAGTGAACAGGCGAGACACATGGCCATTCACACCAGGCATTATGAATGGTGTCTCCAGTGACCACTTCTGATCAGATTTCATACTTTGTTTCCACTGGACAAAGGCTGTCATGCACTCTTATTACACGTATCTTCCACTGCATTTATTTTCATGCAGAAATGTCACGCAACTCATGTGTCATGTACCTTTACAGGCTGTTTCAAACATTTTAATCGTTTTGATTTTCTAATGAAACATGAATGAAAGAGATGAGACTATGAAAAGCAGCTGCTTTTTCTCTGCTGTTCTAGCATTATCTTTATCCATTAGCCTAGTGGCAGAGAACTCTATTGTTCAGTGCCATTTCCAAACGCTTGCCATTTCTCGCAATGATTACATAGTTTCTGGCTAGGGCAATAACACGGTCAATTCATTGGTCCTTTGTTGCTGTCTGGGATGCATCCAGACACATTTGCATTCACTCTACAAATGTGATGTGGCCATATGTGTCCCAGACCATCTCTGAATGTGGTTTGAGTGATTGGATCACAATGCACCTTCAAGAACCATTTGACCCCATTCACAACTATACTTAGTGCTGTCTACTGGTGATCTGATCACCCAGAATGCATGTTAATGCCAGATGTAAACAGGGCCTTAGACATCAAAATGAGTAACACACCAAAAAACTGCAAAGAACCCCACACTGAAGGTCTTTTACAATTCACTACAGCTTTGCTACTGAATGTCAAGAGCATCAGGTGCATGCTGGAAAGTGTCTGTGCATTCATGAGGCTCGAATGTCATGGCCAAATCTGTCAATCTCCTCATCAACTATGCCCTATTATTTATCAGCAAATAGCTGCAATAAAATGCATTTATTGTAAGGAAAAATATTGAGGGGGGTACCAGGGTCAACTGAGCTTGGAAAAACTAAAGAACACTATTCCCAAAATAAGTTGTGGAGGTATAACTTAAAATGAAAATTTGCCACCCATCCCATTCACTAATATGGGAATAGGTGGGGTTAAAAATTTGTGCTGCAGCCAGCCACTAGAGGTCCACAGAGACACTCTAGCTTCACTTTTGAATCTCCGTTATAGCATCCACCCATATAAGAGTTGTGTATAAATCACTCAAAATGTTATGTAATTCCTGATAAATGTATTGCAGTAGTATAGGTAGGTAGGTAGGTACTGGACTGTTTCAATATTATATTTTGCAAGTTCGTGTAGTCCAAATGAAACATGGCAGCATTCTTAAGTTTGACACATGTAACAGTGCATTCAGCAGAAGAGTCAATTAACCCTTCTTCTTCCTTGAAACATCTTATTCCACTTTTAGCGCCTAGGTTATTAGTGTTAATTAATAAAACGGATAATAGTAATAAAAAATAGCCTTTGTTAATGGCCATTCAAAGGTTCACAAATTACTGATGCGGCTCCGCCAGAATTTAAGGTAGGCAATATGGTGGGGAGTTCAAAGCAGGGTTGCAAATTAGCACCTGCCAAATGCAGGTGATTTTGTGTAGTGGTGGGTAAATTTGCACAACCTATCATGGTGAAGGGTAAATAAAAGTAGGTTACACAAACTCTTCTTCTTGAGAACATGATGATACCACCACTATGCTTTATTGTCCAGATGCTGTTCTTATAGTAATGAGCAGTGTTGGGTGTCCACCAAACATACCACCTTATGCCATGGGCAAAATGTTCCATTTTGGTTTCATCAGACCAGATAACATTTTTCCACATGATTGCTCAGTCTCAAGCATGGTGTTTGGCTAATTAATATGACTTATCTCTTCTTCTATAAAGCCTAACTGGGCTATGGTTGTCCTATGAACAGTTTCTTCCATTTGAGCTCTTGTTTGCTTCTCTAACTCATGCCCTCTTTACCTGATCAGTGACTTTTGGTGGATGGCTTGTCACAGTTGTGTCATTTATGATATAACCCCAACTAAATCCATTTCAGTTCCAGATTGTTACATTACAAAATTTGGGAAAATAAATGGAATACTTATGTATACAGTATCACTGTTTTTTACTTGCATGAAAGGCATGACTGCACCTAGACTACTATAAATCATGATTGGAAGGCCTGTATGATTTCAGCTTCCACCTATATCTTAAAGCACCTCAGAGGGAAAAATTGTGGGAAAACTACTAGTGCATCTCAAACAATTAGAATATCATGAAAAAGTTCAATATTTTCCAT
>JAOTRR010084419.1:0-10521 GCA_028570945.1 Gogo arcuatus
ATGCAACTCTGAATGGAAATAAATGTTGTGACGTTGTATGAAGTTTTTGAAACAACGGCATAGCGAATGTGCACCGTAATCAAAGCTAAAGGCGGTTCAACGAAATATTAATGTGCGCGACTTTTTTTTTGGCCAGGCAGTGTACATTATTGTTTATATATATTAACAGCTCATTCACAGAGACATCTATGTCATATGTGCCACATAAATGGATTAAAAACATGCTGTTTATTAACAAAGAAAAACAATTGTTGATATTGATGAATTTTTCTGTAAAGAGATTTATTTCACATTTATGGAAGGAGTCTCTGGTGTCAACACTTTATAACAGTCAGAGGTAAAGCTTTAAGTTTTCTGACATCTTCAGCACAGAGGAATTTACGCTTTATGGTTTCTTGGTAACATGACAAGCTGCATTTTTGTCTTATTAACTCATTCAAAAGAGAGGCTGATGAGAGACTGTTTATAGCTGCCTTAATGTAAGTGAGCACAAGAAGTAACTTCTTTCACAAACATTTCATAACAATAAATGTAACTATAAATAGTTAAAAAGTATGATGTCATTCTTTAATAAATAAAATCACTGGCAAATCTATCGTGTCAGTGGAAAAAAACAAGTACTGTATGTGGACATGCTGGTAAAGGAAAATCATCAACTCCAGGGTACATACAGTAACTCCTATAAATCACACCACCCTGTTATTGATTATTTTCCTGTAATAGCATGCCTTGTCATAGTTTATTCCTCACTTTAAACAGAATGTTAAACAGGAACCCATTGCATTTTATACATTACTATTGAATAATGTGTTCTTCTTGCCACTAGATGGACCCAGAGAGTTAATTTTCAGATAATCATCAAAGCAGTAAACATGGAGGGGAATTAATAAGGAGAGTCTACAATCAGTCCTCTGTTTGCTATTGATGTCAACAGGGGTTGATCGTTATATCTGATGAAACCGTTACCCGTAACCCTACCCTAACCCTGAAACTAAGCTGTTCCACACATCCTTAATCCTGATGCTGCTGCCCTTAAAACCAGTCTGTCATCTTTAATTCCACTGCTGATGCTCTTAGAACAAACCTGTTATCTGACATTCTGCCACTGGTGCCATTAGAACCAGCCAGTTGTCTATAAACCCACTGCCAGTGTGCTTATAATAAACCTATTATCCCTAATCCCATGCCTGGCATGAATCAAGTACAAATACTTGCTGCAAGTAAGCTTTAGAGCTTTTAGCACTAACCACTCTAACCAGTGCTAATGATTCTAGAACCAACTTAGAAGAATAGAAGAAGCAGAATAACAACAACAACTTGTTATGGATACTTTGCTGTATTTGCTTGCTATCCCTAATCCCACTGGTTCTTCTAATCCAAAACTTTTGACTGCAACTGTACCTTCCTTAAAATGTGAAAGATTTATACCTATTATACCTAGTCCCACTGTTTGTACTCTTAGAATCAACCTGTTATCCATAATCCTGCTGTTTGTCCCCTGTGAATCAACCTGTTATCTCTATTCCTACTGGTTGACCCCTTAAAATCAACTTGTTTTCCTTAATCCCACTGTTCATCCCCTTAGGCTCCACCTGTTGTCTCTAATTCCACTTTTTAACTCCTTAAAATCAACCTGTATCCCTAATCCCACTGGTTGTCCCCTTAAAATCAACCTGTTATCCCTAATCCCATGGTTTGTCCCCTGAGAATCAATCTGTTATCTCAATTCCCACTGGTTGACCCCTTAGAATCAATTTCTTATCCTTAATCCTACTGTTCATCCCCTTAGGCTCCACCCATTATCTCTATTTCCATTGTTTGTTCCCATAAAATCAATTGTTATCCCTAATCCCACTGTTTGTCCCCTTAGAATCACCCTGCTATCCATAATCCCACTGCTTATTCCTTAAGAATCAACCTGCTATTTCCAATCCTATTGCTTGACCCAATTAATCCACCCGTTAGCCTAATCCCTGTTCGAGCCTTAGAGTTAAAAGAAATCATTGAAAGCCCAATACTGCCATGACATTCATGTCCATGATGACATTCATATCCTTGTATGCAAACTTCGGACTGCAACTGTACCTTCCTTAGAATCAACCTATTATACCTAATCCTACTATTCGTACTCTTAGTATCAACCTGTTATCCACAATCCTGCTGTTCCTCCCCTGAGAATCAATCTGTTATCTCTATTCCCACTGGTTGACCCCTTAGAATCAACATGTTATCCTTAATCCCACTGGTCGACCCCTTAGAATCAACTTGTTATCCTTAATCCCACTGTTTGTCCCCTTAGAATAACCCTGTTATCCATAATCCACCCATTATCTCTAATTCTGCTGTTTGTTCCCTTAGAATCAAATGTTATCTATAATCCCACTGCTTGTTCCCTGAGAATCAATCTGTAATCTCCAATCAGACTGCTTGGCCCATTAAATCCACCTGTTATCCATAATCCCTGTTTGAGCCTCAGAATCAACCTGTCATCTGTTTGACCCCTTAGAATCAACCTGTTATTTTTAATCCCATTGCTTGACCCTTTAGAATCAACCTTTTTATCCCACTTTTTGACCCCTTAGAATCAACAAGTTATCTTTAATCCTACTGCTTAGCCCCTTAGAATAAACCTGTTAGCTTTAATCCTACTGTTTAGCCCCTTAGAATCAACCGGTTATATTTAATCCCACTGTTCTTTCCCTGAGAATCAGCGTTATCTCTAATCCCACTGTTAGACTCCTTACACACAACCTGTTATCCCTAATCCCACTGTATGTTTTCTGTAATCCCACTGTTCATCCTCTTTGAATCAACCTGTTATCCCTAATCCCACTGTATGTTATCTCTATTCCCACTGTTCATCCTCTTTGAATCAACCTGTTATCTATAATTCCACTGTTCCTCCTCTTAGAATCAACCTGTTATTCCTAATCCCACTGTTGCTCATCTTAGAATCAACCTGTTATCTCTAATTCTGCCTTTCCTCCTCTTAGACTCATCCTGTTATCCCTAATCCCACTGTTCAATTCCTTAGAATTCACCTATTATCCCTAATCCTGCTGTTCCTCCTCTTAGAATCAACCTGTTATCCCTAGTCCCACTGTTTTTACCTTTTTAAATCAATATTCTATCCATAATCTTGCTGGCAATGGTCTTAGACTCAACCTGTTATCTCTAATCTCACAGTTCAACCCCTTAGAATCACATTGTTATCTCTAATCCCACTGTTCATTCCCTGGGCTCTGACTGGGCCTTTCCAAAACATTGATCTTCTTCTGAAGTCGTTCCTTTGCTGACTTGGATTTGTGCTTTGGGTTGTTTTCATGCTGGAAGGTGAACTTTTTCTTTATCTTCAGCTGTGTAACAGAGGCCTGCAAGTTTTATATCAAGCTAGATTGATATTTGGAGTGGTCCTTGATTCCTTCTATCCTGACTAAAGCCCCAGTCCCAGCTATAGAGAAGCAGAACTCTGCTCTGCTGCATGCTGCCACCACCATGCTTCACTGTGGGTTCTTTGGGTGATAAGCTGTCTTGTTTTTTCACCAAATGTATCTTTTAGAATTATGTCCAAAATGTTCTACCTTGGTTTCATCAGACCAGAAAACATTAGTCATGTGGTTTGTGGTGATTTAGCTGGATTTGGATGTTTTCTTTTCATGAGAAAGTGCTTCCGTCAAGCACTCTACCCCATAGTCCAGACATGTGAAGAATATGAGAGCTTGTTGTCTCATGCAGAGAGTGACCAGTGCTTGCCAGATATTCCTGCAGTGCTGGAATAATGTTGCTGTAGGTCTGTTAGCAGCCTCCCTGATAAGATTATGTTTTGTCATTTGGAGGGATGTCCTGTTCTTGGTAACATCACTGTGGTGCTCCTCCTGTTGATGATGGCCTTCATGGTCTTTCATGGAAATTCTTTTATATCACTCTCCTGATCGATACTTTTCGACAGTGAGATCTTGTACATACTTTGCAAGCTCTTTGTCGACCATAGCTTCAGCATGATGTCAAGAAAGTCATACAGAAACAGATCTTTATTATCTTTATTTGGGATTAATCAGAATTACTTCATTGATGACATAATTATTTTTGAATATGAATTTAAACATGATTGGTTCATTCTGAGAACAGTCACATGACTTTATTGTGCAACCAGTTTTTAAAAAAGTTTTTTTTCTTTTCCTTTTTTATTCCCTAAAATGTTTTTAAAAAAAATCCTACTTGAATGTTGTTGGTTGCTATATTACTTTAAAGGTAGAAAAAGATCTGACATGATTTATCTTGGTTTCATTGTACATGACAAAAACCTTCTTTTGTTTGGTAGAAGTCCTGGGTTTGGCCACAACTCTGGTCCCCACACTGTATTAAGATCAGACTGCAGCGAGTCGTCCATTCGGCTGAAAAGATGGTCAGGTGTGAACTCACCAAAATTAAGGACTTGTACCCATCAGGGGAAAGAGGAGAGCTGGGAAAATTGTTGCTGACCCCAAACATCCAGGTAAACTTTGCTAAACTGCCATATGAGAGAGCAGGTCCATCACCTCCCAAACCACTCGCAACTGGCACAGCTTCTTTCCGGAGGCGATTCAGATCCAAGCGGGATCCAAGCGGGAACCACTCCAGGTCATGGTATTATTCATGGTACCATTACACTGTCTGTTGCTGCTACACTTCCTTTATTGTTTGTTGCACTGTATGTCTTGGTGTACGGTCTATTTTACACACTGGCACTGATCCAAAGCCAATTCCTGTGAGCAAAACTGACAGGCAGTTCAGTGATTCTGATGGCTGAAAGCTAAGCACCTGTCAGCCATATCACTTAGGCAGGTGTCAGTAGCAGTGTTTCCTCCCTGCAAACAGTTAAAGTTTAACAACAGATGCCTCCGAGCAAGTGTAGGTGAGTTTGTGGGGGGAAAAATGCCTTGATGTCAGCATATTAATGTTCTCAAAATATTCTATGTGGTGCAACATTTTCAGGAACATCTAAATGGGTCTCACACATACTAGTGCAGATCAGAAACACCATAGTCGGGTTTTATCAGCCAAAAAGCGAGCACAATATTGGAATTAATGATACAGATGAGCCGTTGATTGACAGGGGACGGCAGGCAGAAGGGCTTGAAATCGAAGTGGATGAAAATGGTATGCAGCATAGTTTTTAAACATTCAGTTCATGAGAAGATTTCATAAGGTCCCAGTGGGATGATAATAGGGTCATGTTTGCTGGGTGGTGCCTACTTCAGTTCATTCGTAAAGCTCTGAAACAGTTAACAGTTTTACACAAAGGTACTAAGAAAGTCTCTGTTTCAAATGGAAAAAATTGTGATTTTGGTGTAAGGATTAAAACACGGATGGGTGCACTGTTATAGGAAAATAATCCACGCAGGGGCAATATGATGCAGCCCAAAGTGAAGCGGAGTTACTGTTACCACCCTGAAGCTGATTATTTTCCTACAACACCACGTCCTGAATTGGTTTATTCCTTTTATACCACATGTATGGTACAGTATAGTGTTGTTATTCATGAACAATGTCATGCTTTTTATCCGTTTATAGTTACATAGTGAAACATCCATGATATAACTTTGTTCCTGTTACAATTGTGATCATTCATTCAAGAGGTGAGGTTTATAATCATATGTTTGAGTTCTGGATTACTTTATACTCCAGTACAAAAGTACAAAAATATCAAGAGTATCAAAAAATAAATACAGAGAGCCACCCATGATTTTATATATTAAAAGCTTTCTTTTTTTTTTTTTAACAGCATCTAATCTTCCTTATACATTGTGTCAAACAATATGGGTACTTTCTCATGTTGACTGATCAACACTTGCATGTATTTTAAAAACTTTTTAGTATACAAAAAATGAAATGTCAATGACCTTGTAGGGTTTTACCACATGGCAGAAAAATAGCTAAGTCTGTGGGTTAATTACACTGTTGTGATACTAAATCCGATTTTGGGGTCATTAAGGAAATCAAATAATTGATATAATTGCTAGTTATACTGCGTGTTTTATAAATAACTAAATGTGACACAGAACTTTAGTCCTAAAATGAACTTCTCCTCCGTGTGAAACTCACTCACTCACACATGAAGTGACCACAGCCTCATTATTTTTCTTTTCTATCAGCCGTAGCTCACTTTGACATTTCGTGTGTGACCATAGCGACCGCTGACCAATCACGGAGCAGCGAACTCCGCTAGGGGGCGTGGCTAAATCCTGAGAAGCGGTGGAGTTAAAAAAAAAAAGAAAGAAAAGAAAAAAGAAAAAGCATATGAAAAAAACCCCACAGCGCTTCTCGACCAGCTGCGCGAGAGGAGGAGAGCTCGCGCGTCACGGAGGAGCGTCGGTATGTGTGCTCTCGCGCCGTGTTCGGTGAACGGGATTACGTGTTAATACTCCACGCGCTGTGACTGAACTGAAGATGGACGAATCGTCGCTGTTGGATTTACTGGAGTGCTCGGTGTGCCTGGAGCGGCTGGACGCGAGCGCTAAGGTGCTGCCGTGCCAGCACACGTTCTGCCGCCGCTGCCTCGAGAGCATCGTGAGCTCGCGCCGCGAACTGCGCTGCCCCGAGTGTCGCGTGCTCGTCGACTGCGGCGTCGACGATTTACCGGCCAACATCCTGCTCGTGCGCCTCCTGGACGGCCTGAAGCACCGCGCGCCCGTGCGGCCGTTAGGCACCGCATCGCCACCCGGTACCGCGGTCCGGGACTCGCCCAGCGCCACGCGCATTTCTCCAGTCAAGGTTTGTGCATTACGACGGTTTACCGGAGATTCTCGCCGGACCGCTGATGAACCGGTTTATTGAGCGTGTAAAGAGCGCGAGTCAGAAGTTGAGGAATACTGACGTTATGTCACTGAGCGGAGCGTATGGCCACGTCCCAACCCGCATACTACCCCTACTAAATAGTATGGTAGCCATGGTGACGTAAACCTTTTACTACTACACAGAACAAAGTATGCGCGTTGGGACGTAGTCATGGTAACCAAATAGCGCTGTACTATTTCCCACATACTATTAATAGGAGTAGTATGCTGATTTAGTAAGTAACCATGGTGATCTGAAGGCGGTAAAGTATTTCCACATACCTACTTAGTACAGAAGTATGGGATGTAGTCATGGTATCTGAATAGTGCTGTACTATTTTTACATACTGTTAATAAAGGTAGTATGCTGATTGAGTATGAAATCATGGTGACATAAAAGTGTTAAAGTATTTTTTTCTCATTACCTATGTAGTATGGAAGTATGCAGTTTGGAATGTAGTCATGGTAACCAAATGATGCTGTACTATTTTCACATACTACTAATAGGGGTAGGATGCTGATTTATTGTGTAACCATGGTAACATGAAGGTGTTAAAGTATTTCCACATACCTACTTAGTAGGGACGTACACAGTGTGGGACGTAGTCACGGTAACCGAATGGTGCTGTACTATTTCTATGTATTAATACAGCCATGGAAACCTAATGGGGGTGTACTGTTTTTATGTACTAATCAGCACTGATAGTGTACTGGACTGGGATGTCTCCATGGCAACCGGAGGTCACATATAACATCTGTGTAGTGAATAGGGTGTGTGGTTCAGGACATGCCCACACTGAACTGATGGTAAGATGTTTTATGATGAACAAACACTTTGACACGGTGTAACTCCTCGTGAAGATCCTCGTGGCTTGGCGTCCTGTTGGTGACTAAATGATGCATTGGTCTAGCCTGCAATGAGCGGACATACCATATACGCATCTCATAGAAACTCTGAGCGTTTACACGGCAGGGAAACTGAAGCATTACAGGTTTTTTTGATGATTACAGCTTTGCTGTTTGTGAACTTGTTCATGAAGTAACTTCTGCAACATCACGGATGTCGTCGTGACACTGAAAGCCAAGTAAGAGTCAGTATTATTATCTTATGTACCACCCAGAGGCGACAGATGTGTCCCGTGGACGACCCTGTGGCTCTCCGTCACCAGCAGCACCACTGACACTCAGCCTCAACTCTAACATGTATGGCATAAACACACAGCACTTTGTCATCTAGGATATCATCCGGTGGAGGTGGAGGTGCGAAATCCTCCACAGCTAAAAAAAGACTCATTAAACTCTTCTTTAGCTAGCTCCCTGAGATACTGCCAGGTTTGTTTAGAGGTTCCACAGGGGTGTGGCGAATCTCGAACACTATTGGCTGTTGTGTAAATCAGTCAAGCACTTCAACACCACTTCCTGTTTTAAAAGGAAATACAAAATCATATCACAGCTCTCAAACCATATCCTCCTCATAAACCTCATAAGTAATATAAACAGTACTTACACTAACCGCAGACGTGTTGTGTTTTCACGCTTCTGTTTTATACTGATTTGTGTTCAGCTTTAAATGCTGTTATTGTGGATGTAAAGTATGGTTTTGATGACGTACTAACAACTGGATTCCCAAAGAGCCAACAGAAAGACAGAGAAAACACGCAATTTCATATTTTATTTTAACACATAGCACACACAGATTCTCTCAGTGTTGTAACAGTTTCAGGAAAGCGCAGGGCTGGCTGGTACACATGTGCTAGCATGGCCAAGCCATCCTGTCTTTAAAAAGTTTCATTTGTGGCATCCATATCCGATTATTTTGTGGAGTTGAGCACAACAGCACCATGTGTGACCATTAAAAACACACACAGACGCAGAATGGTATGAAGCAGCGAGAAGCGAGGCTGGGGCTGATTTCTTTCTGGCCCAGACTGTAGATTCATGCAGTCTATCAGTGACATTCATGTCGGGTGATTACACAGAGTGACACGCTCATTAGATTTGAATATCACAATCAGTCATCACTGGAAAAGTGTGCTGTGATATATGTATTATATATCTATGAAAACGGATATATCATGTTGTCATATTGTTATATTACCCAGAACTAGTTTTCTTCTCAGAATAGCTTTGCTATTTTTCTGAGGTAAAAGTTGATTAATTCTGGCTGAGTTCGAATCAGCGAAAATGTTGTCTCAAGTGACAGAGAGGAACAGGCCGATCAAACTGATTCTTTTTTGAAGGCATCATTGATGTAACCTCGATGCTGTCTATTACCCACAAATCTGTGCAGCAGCTCCCTCAATCAATGGAAAAATAAAAAAAGATGGTGGATCAAACTTCACAGAAAAGTGAATATGTACAAAAATGTACGTTTTTCAGGCTTGTTTCACTTAGATTTTTATACAAGTTACCAAGATATAAGATAATATAATGTTTATAACCTTGTGACTGTAACCAAATAAATTTGTTTGATGTGATTTGTCAGGCATCTGTTATCCAACTAGCTAACATTAGCTAGTTGGTTACACAGTGTGCTGACGTCACACGTTACTGTAAACGCTTTCCTAAAAGGTTGTTCGCAACGAACTTACTTAGGAGATGCCTTCAGTCGAAGTCCTGCCTTATGAGACACCTGACTACTACAGCAGCGAGGCAACAAGGCAGCAACCTTCTGTTTCAAACGCAGTCTCTGCGTGAAAACTGAGCCTTGAAGCCCTAGACGAACATTCAAATGTGTCACAATAGGAAAAAAAAACCTGTTGGGCATATTTGGGTTGGTGATTTGTGGTAAAGTGATTTTTTTTTTTTGATGGACCCACAATATGTTATGCTAGCATGGTTAGCTTTATTGTGCATGCTAAACACAGCTAATCATAAAGGTTTGCTAATACTAATAATTATGTTAGCATGCGAGTGCCAGACGTTTAGCTAACTTACACTGCTGATCAAAAATGTGACCAAGTACTTAATATGAATAATTAGGGATTTCATCAAGAGATTGAGTTAAACTGTGTGTGTGTTTGTGGTAACCGAGAGCTAGCTAGTTAATGCTGTTTGCTAAATATTAGCGCTGGTAACGACTAAAACTCTTTTTAATTCTTTTTGCTTAATATTGAAATCATGCATATTATTCACAATTATTCAGCCAGTTTAGAAACAAAAGTCTTTTTTTCTTTACCATTTTAAATCAGTTTTAAAACAGTTTTATTTACCATGTATATTATAAAGCTGTGTGTGTGTGTGTGAAATTAAGAATTGCTCCTTAATTATCTACTAAAATAAACAGTTATAAATAAATCAATAAATATGCTCTCAAACAGTTAAAGCATTCTTGGGATTTGATGCACTGAAACTGATTTCTTCATTATTTATGAGTAGCAGCTGCTTTTAGATCAGGGACTGTCTCATCAGATCAGGTTTCATTACCTGAGGAACCAGAAACCGTGATTAAAATACAGCTGATGCACTAACACTAAACGGCGTGTACGTATGATGGTGTGTACTACTCTGCAGTTTGAGAATGAGCCATTGAGTGTGTGTTCTGCTGATGCTCTTTTGAAGACGCCAAAAGATCTTCATCATGCCTGAACTCGCCATTTAAACACCCCCGTACCCTCCTAATAGCTTCTCAGGATGGCTGTCTATGTGTGCCGTGTGCGCGCGCACACACACACACACACACACACACACACACACACACACACAC
>JAOTRR010084441.1:0-10519 GCA_028570945.1 Gogo arcuatus
TGTATGTGCATGGGTTGTTTAGAAGTCCAAGCTGTACAGTATGTCTCAGAATGTGCAAAAATCCCTTTGTCAAACCCAGTATCGAATAAAAGCGAGCTGCACCTAAACGATTGAGCAGTTTATCAATGCAAGGCATTGTATTTGCATCAAATTTAGGCACTGCATTGATTTTCTAAAATCCACACAGAACTGGACTGAACCATCTGCCTTGGGAACAAGGACCACCGGACTGGACCAGTCACTGCAGGACTCCTTGATTACCCCCATATCAAGCACGTGCTGCACTCGTGAGTGCCTCCTGCACTCGTTTTTTTGTGTTCGGGCAAATAATGGGGTGGCTGCATAACACCACCTGGGGGTCATCCCAATGTGGTGTTTTATGAGATTAGTGTGACAAGGTAGAGGCAAAGACATGTTGGAAAATTCCGTTTGCAACTTGGCAACATCTGTGATTTGGGACAGTGAGAAGTGGATTCCACAGGGGACCGGGGTGGATTGAGCCACCTATTTTAGATTCACCTGCGGTCCTAGCTCCTCCCTCTCTGGAATGACCATCACCAAAGCCATGGGAACTGCCTCTCTCCATGGTTTAAGGAGATTGAGGTGGAATATCTGCTGCGCCCCACCTTTATTCATTCGCGTTACCTGATAGTCAATGTCCCCAACTCGTCGTCTGACCTAGAAGAGCCCTTGCCACTTGGCGAGTAATTTAGAGCTTGATGTGGGTAATAATACAAGCACTTTATCTCCCTGTGAAAACTCACTTAGCTGAGTGGCCCTATTATACAGTAGCCAGGCAAGGAATTGCTCCAGCACCATTGGTTGACTACATATTTAGTGCCACACTCCTCTGCCAGCAGCCACCTTCAACAGGTGCCTCGGAGCTGTTGGGTGAATGCAAATGGATGGCTGAGCATCACTGCGCAGAAGCGCTGACAGTGCTGTTCAGGGCTGCAGCTGAACCGTTGCAAAATAGCCTGATTTAGGTCCGGGTACTTCAGCAGGTTCATAAACAGTAGTTGTTGAACTGCAAGCTGGGCTTCCCCTGACAGTAATGGCAGCAAGTGGACCGCCCACTGTGCATCTGGTCAACCCCACACTTCCGTGGCATGCTTGAAGAGCTCAACAAATACTTTCAGATCATCCTGTGGTGATCATCTTGGACAGCATGATGTGGGGCATGGCCACAGCGGCTGCCAGGGCTACTGCTGGAGCACCCGTCAACTGAACCAGGCTTTGTAGCACCTGCTGATCCTCTGTTTGGGCTTGAAGAAGGGCCTGGAAGCACTGCTCCTGCTTCATGTGCAGCTTGAGGAGGGCCTGATTTTCCACCTGGTGGATGCCGATGAGGGTATTGACGATCTCCGCAAGTGGCAAGGATTCCATGACTTCAGATCTACATCAGTTTCCTGGGTTTCAGCACCAGTGTGACAGTTTCACGGGTTTGACTGGAAATGAGGAGATGGGAGGCAGGCTTGGGACAACTCAAAAGGGGGCACTTTATTTTACTTTGCTCTTCGGTTTTATCTCACTGGGCACATATACACACGGCTCTGTGCTGCTCAGCTCTCTCTACCATGGCTCTTGTCTCTCTCCCTTTTATCCTTGCCACCACTCACTGAAACACAGAACATTCATTAATGAAATCCCCCACAGGTGTGGGTCCTGGTTATCATCCATTACATTAATGCATGTAGCAGACACTCTTATCCAGAGCAACATACAACATACCCAGAGCAGCCTGGGGGTTGCTCAAGGGCACTTCAGCTACTCCTGCAGGTTCAGGGAATTGAACCAGTGATCTTGTGGTCCCACAGCTCCTTCTCTAACCATTAGGCCATGGCTTCGTTCTTCTATTTAGCACATTATTAGGCTACATGTAAACGTGTTTTGACAGGACCATTGGGTGTCTGGGGGTTGTTCAAAGAAATCCAAGATCGGTATATGTCCATGCATAAATAGTCCTGGGTGTCTATGTATGTATACAAAGTCCTGGTTGATGGCCCGAATAGCTTGTGGGAAGAAGCTCTGCATTCTCCCTTTGTTGGCCTTTAGGGAGTGGAAGTGCTTCCCTGACAACAACAGAGAGAGGAGTCCATTGTTAGAATGGCTAAGGTCCTTCATCATCTTCCAGGGCTTGGTCCAGCACTGCTTGCTGTAGATAGACTGGAGGTCAGGGAACTCAGTGCAGATCTGCTGAGCACTCCACCATCTGGAGAACCTGCCTATCCTGTTCGGTGCTGTTCCCAAACCAGGCTGTTATTCTTCCCATCAGGATGGCCATTGGCCAGTGAACATTCAGTAAGAATTTGACAAAGTTAACATTGATCTATTGTCACGAAACTTGAAAGGTTTGGGACCCACTTGTAACAGATGCAAATTGGCCACTGGTGGGGCTATTCGTGTTTTTACACATTAAAAGAAGCATATCTGTTGTAAAATAAGGTGTACTGTAAATATTCCAGTTTAAGAATATAGCCGCAAGCAGCGAAGGTGGGTCCTTGCATCTCTGGTGATATCACCAGATTAACGCAACATGATAATTAAGAGTTCTTTTTTTGTTTAATAAGAATGCAAAATTTTTCCCAATATCTGTGAATAAGCAACACTGTTACAATGCTATAAACACATAAACACGACTTGCTTATAAAAGTGGCTAAATTATCATGTACATTTTCTTAACATTTCCTACCTACTCCACAAAACCACAAAATATGCCCAACCCAATTGCTGAGGTATTGGCAATCAAACACAAATATTACTGTTAGATTAATGTTTATGTGTGTCTTTAGACACTGTAGTACAGAGGCCTGGAAAGGACATGGTTGGGGAAAAAAAGTTGTTCTATGAGATCTCGCAAAGATTTTCATTTAGGTAAATGTACTTCCAGGTCAGTTCAGCAACACGGAAATCCACAACAATGGAGACATGTAAATGTCATTATGCTCAATGACTGCATACATTGACACATCTTTACACATCACCTGTTCATGTAACTGGTAAAAGTACCACTACCCTTTTTGTGTGTTTGTAAATATGCATCTGACAAATTTTCTTTATTTCTATGTATGATAGTAAATTGCATGTAATACCTAATTTTCAGACTTTGCCTTTACTTTACATGCATATGCTAAAAAAAGGAGTTTTAAACATTGGAAGTATCAAATTTTTTTGTGTATCAGTGTCAGGGTGGAGGAACGAGCACAGGCGCAGATGCAGTTAAAATAGTGAATTTTCATAAAACAGACAGTCCTCTAAGCAATATCCAAGAGCATAGTCACAGAACAAGCAAAAGTCCATAACACAAAGATCCGGCAGTGAGGCAAAAGTTTCCAGTGGGACATAAACGAAGACAATTCCGGTAAACAGGCAAAGTTCAGCACCGTGAATCAAGAACCGAGACAAACAATCCAAGAGGGCAAATCCAATAGATCCATAATCCAAACGAGAAAACCATGAACATACACAACGTAGTCCAGACACCAAGATATGAGAATCTTGAGAGTAATGCCAGTAACGTGGGAACATGAACGGGCACTGACAAACTAACACTGCTCGCCTTTAAAGGGATCGGATCTTCGAGAGGTTCAGGGTTGTGCTGTTTTTGCGCAGTCTCCTCCGAGCGCTTTGCTATTTGCGCCTCAAGGCGTGACAATCAATTACAAGAACACAGTTTTGGCATGTGAGTCATAATGCTCAAATTCTAAACATTTTGTGCAGTTTACTCTTCATCAGCAAGCATGTAATGAAGTACCACACCCCATCAATCTGCCAAAAGTAGTACCATGAACAGGTGTTTTTTTTTTTTAAGATTACCTGCAACATTTCTTTTGTACACACACAGGCATAAATGTATAGGCCTAAATGCATAGTGAAATGCATTGGCGAAGAAAACTCCACAACTTGAAACAGAATTTCAAGCCATGTTAAGTATGAAACAAAACTGTGTCACAGATGTGATGTCACAGAACTTCCGCAGCTATGGCAGGCAGAACACAGACACCAGGGCCCAGAACTGGAGGGAATAAAATGCTCTTTTATTTTAATTATGCGGGAAAGGGATGAGGAAGAAAGGCATGCAGGACATGATCAGTGGTGCTGTAGAGTGCAAAGGAGGGAGAACTTGGGAGAACCTGAGTGGAGGGGTTCTTTCGGTGATCTCTGTAGGCTCTTCCTGAGGGTAGGCAAGGGAGTCTGGCACGTTGTCTACTCCAGTGCTCTCTATGGGGCAGGAGAAATGAGTCAGTGCGCGATTCACATGAGGAAAACATGTTCTGAGTCAGAGAGAGAGGGAGAGTGTGCCTTTTATACTCCTCTGATTCTGCTGGAGGGTAGAGAGTGTCACCTTTTTAACTCGCCACAGCTGTGCATGCCCTGCCCCGTGGTATTGGGTAAAGGCATTGGTGTGCCTTCATGAGCATGACCTCTGTGTTGTGGGTTCACGCTAGGTCATCGGAGATCTGTAGTCCCAGAAAACGGAAGCAAGTTATGATTTCCACTGGTGTCCTGTCTAGGCTGATGGGGGAGTGGGTCCTTCAGTGGTTCCAGAAGTCTATGATGAGCTCCTTAGTCTTGCTGACATTCAGTGCAAGATTGTTGTTCTTGCACCACCGCGTTAGCTGGACTACCTCATCTCTATACTCCATCTCATCATCATTTCTTATCAGGCTAATAACTGTGGCATCATCTGCAAACTTGATGATCTGGTTGTTGCTGTGTATGGCTGTATAGTTATGTGTGAACAGAGAGTACAGCTGTGGGTTGAGGCAGCAGCCTTGTGGCACTCCGGTATTGAGGACCAGAGTGGATGAGGTGTTGTTGTCAGTCTTTACCACTTGAGGCCTGAGCCTCAGGAAATCCATAATCCAGTTACAGATTGGGGTGCCCAGGCCTAGGTCTCTGTTTCAGGACCAGCTTGGAGGTAACGATGGTATTGAACACAGAGCTATAGTCGATAAACAAGTCCAATATAGGTGTCCCTCCTGTCTAGGTGTTCCAGGGCAGTGTGTAGTGTCAGGGAGATGGCGTCATCCACAGACCTTTTAGTTTTGTATGCAAACTGTAGTGGGTCCAAGGAATCTGGGATAATACTGTTTGTGTGCCATGATCAAGTTCTCCAGACAATTCATGGCTATGAGTGTTAAAGCCACCAGACGATAGTCATTGAGACCTGTTACCTTGGTCTTCTTGGATAAAGGCACAATGGTTGTCTCTTTGAAGCACACTGGGATGACAGACTGCGTTACACTTACTGAGTGTTGTCTTTGATGGAATGGGTGTATGTTAGTGCCCATAGCATGGGTAACTTGCACGTCTGTGAAGTGTCCTCAGTTCCCAAACACTTACTGAGTGCTGTTAAAAGAAAAGGTGATTGTGGCAGTGGGGGCATGATTGAGCATTGGCTATAGGTGGCGAGGAGTTAGGTAGAACCAGCAGGTAACATGTGATAAGTTTCACTGATGTCTGATTACTGGCATTTTATTTATGTGTCTCTTGTGTTCTTGCAGGAAAAGCCAGTAACCAGAGAGAGAGAGCTGAGCAAGCCAGCGCCATGTGTTTGTGTGTGCATGTGCCCAGTTTAAGTCACTGAGAAAACGAAAGTAAGCAGTAAATAAATGCACCTTGTCTTGTTGCAAGCCTGTCTCCCAACCCCTCATTTCCCATGAGCCTCGAAAGTGTTACACTGGTGCCAAAACTTGGGATTTGAGGAGAAAACACCATCATTGAGTCCACACCAGTTGCCAAGATCCTCCAGGCCCTTGTCAGCATCCACCAAACCCAACATCAGGCCCTCGTCGCCCTGAGGGAAGAACAGGAGCAGCGCTTCCAGAGCCTGGTCCAGCCAGCGGGTACTCCAGCCACCGCTCCCACGTCGTCTTGGTCAAGATGGCTCCACAGCATGACCCCGAGGCCTTCATGGAGTTGTTTGAGCATGTCGCTGAAGAGTGCTCGTGGCCAACCTCACAGTGGGCGGTCCATATATTGCCACTCCTGTCAGGGGAAGCCCAGCTCGCAACTCAACACCTCCCAGCCTCCAATCTGCTGGAGTACCCGGACCTGAGCCATATTGCAGTGGGTTGGCTGTACATCGCCAGCGCTTTTGCACATTGGCCTTCAGGGAGGTCAGCCACCGTTTCACTTTCACCCAACAGCTCTAAGACACCTGCCGCTGGTGGCTGCTGACTAAAGAGTGTGAAACCGATGACATCATCGACCCAAGTGGTACTGGAGCAGTTCGTCGATTGGTTGCCAGCAGGAGCGGCAGCCTGGGCCCAGTGCCACCAGAATTGCTGGAGGAGGTGGTCTGGTTGGCAGAGGATCATCTGGCAGCATTTCTGAGAGCAGGCACTCTGTCCCTTCTCTCTCTCTGT
Source organism: Gogo arcuatus (assembly GCA_028570945.1). Lineage (NCBI taxonomy): Eukaryota > Metazoa > Chordata > Actinopteri > Siluriformes > Anchariidae > Gogo > Gogo arcuatus. The sequence continues at coordinate 6,372 of JAOTRR010084441.1, forward strand.
CTCTCTGTCTCTTTCTCCTTCTATGTCTTCTTGTCCCTCCCCTATTCCTGCACTATGGAAATGGAGGCCAATTCCCCCGAAGCCCGCTCCCCAAACCCGTGTCCCTCCCCATTTCTCCTCACCCCCTTGTGCCTCCGTGCCAATGCTGCCACTAATTCCCTCTGTCTCTCCACAGGTGGAACCATTCATGCTCACTTGCAGGCACGTCAGGAAAGCTGGGCACTTCCGGGATCAGCATCCCCTTAAGGAGGCAGGGACTCTGATCCGCATTCATGACACACTGGACCTCCCCTGATTGAGCAGGAGCGTACCGAGTGGCAGTGAGTATTCAAGGGGGTACACACCAGGCCTTGGTGGACTCGGGTTGTAATCAGACCTCAGTCCATCAAAGCCTGATTCAATGTGGGGCATTGAGAAATGCACAATTGGTGAAGGTGAGGTGTGTACATGGGGATGTTTACAAGTATCCACTGGTGCCCATCACTATCCAATTCAGGGATGAAAAGCATAGTGTGGAGATGGTGGTTAGTCCTGTCCTCACCCACCCACTAATACTGGGGACAAATCGGTCAGGGTTTAAAATATTAGTAAATCATTTATTTGTGGACGGGTCCTGCTACGGCAAAACATGGAGGGATTCCGGTGCAGCATTATCTGGGGAGGCAGTCCCAGGGCATCAGCTCCACTTCAGGGGGACACGGAGGGTGGGGAGGGCTCTGCCCCTCTGCTCTCTACAGGGATTTCCCTTCAGGATTTCCTGTTGGAGCAGTCACAAGATGAAGCTTGTTTTTGACCAAGTGAGACTAATCAATGGCCAAAACCTCCAGCTTAACGTTGCAGTCTCCTATCCATACTTTTCTGTTATTAAAGATAGATTATATTGAGTGATGCAGGACACTCAAACAAGGGGAGGAAATGAACCAGTTGCTCGTTATGAAGGAACTTTTATTGCATGGTGCACGGCATATCACAAATGTCAGCTGGTGAATCCGTCGGCCTCTCCAAAAGTGCCATTGTGCCCTTTACCGTTGATTGAGATCTCCTTCAAAAGAATTGGCATGGATCTCATTGGCCATTAGATCAATCTTCATGAGGGTATTGTTTTGTGTTAGTCTTAGAGGATTATGCAATGCGATACCCAGAAGCAGTGCCTCTACGCAACATTTTTGCATACAGTGCAGCACTCTTCTGCGTTAACCTCCTGAGTCAGGTTTCCAAAAGAAATCCTGACTGATCAAGGCACAGCATTTATGTCATGCACACTTTGTGAACTGTATCAATTACTGGGGATTAAATCAATTTGTGCCAGTGTTTACCATCCGCAAACAGACAAGCTGGTTGAACGGTTTAATCGAACACTTAAAAACATGATTCGTAAGTTCATGCAGGACGACACAAAAAATTGGAACAGGTGGTTAGAACCCCTCTTATTTGCAGTACGAGACGTCCCACAAGCCTCCATGGTGTTCTCCCCCATTTGAATTATTGTATGGTCGCAAGCCTTGTGGTGTCTTGGATGACAATAGGGAAAATTAGGAGGAGGGACCTTCTACTAGTAAAAATGAAATTCAGTGTGTTCTTGACCTGAGAGCAAAATTCCACATACTGAGTCACCTAACCTAGGAGAATTTGCTCCAGTCACAATCGGGAGGCTCGGCTACATTAATTTGCACCAGGAGATAAAGTGGTCATTTTGCTACCTCTGTCAAGCTCCAAATTACTTGCAAAGTGGCAAGAACCTTTTGAGGTCACACAACAAGTTGGAGGATTTGGCTATGAGGTCAGGCGAATGGATAGAGGCGATGCACTTTAGATTTATCACCTCAGTCTCCTGAAATTGTGGAGAGAGGAGGTTCCCGTGGCTCTGGTGATGGTAGTTCCCAAGAGAGAGGAGCTGGGAACAGAGGTAAGTATAAAAAGTGCTGCCCAACTCACCCTGGCCCCCTGTGGAGACCATCTCTCACCGTCCCAGAGAGCACAGGTTGCCAGGTTGCAGGAGGAATTCTCAGATGTGTTTTAAGGCTATGCTGGACATGGGGGTAATCGAGGAGTCACACAGTGATTAGAACAGCCCAGTGGTTTTGGTCGCCAAAACCGAGGGGTCGTTCTGGTTCTGTGTAGATTTTAGAAAAGTCAATGTGGTATCTAAATTTGATGCATATCTGATGCCTCGCACTGATGAACTGCTCGATCAGTTAAGCATGGCTTGCTTTTATTTGACACTGGATTTGACTAAGGGATATTGGCAGATACTCTTGACCCCATTATCCCATGAAAAAAACGGCCTTTTCCACTCCATTTGGTTTACACCAATTTGTCGCCCTTCCGTTTGAGTTGTTTGGAGCCCCAGTAACATTTCAACGACTCATGGACAGAATCCTCTACCCACACGGTGCATATGCCACTGCCTATTTGGATGACATCATTATTTACAGTAATGACTGGCAGCAGAATTTACAACACCTGAGGGCTGTCTTGAACTCGGTGAGATGCACGGAACTCACAGCAAACTCTTCCTTGGCAAAACCCACATTGTGCCATTGGGCAGGTGGAAGTACGGTGTCTGGATTTCCACTTGGGTCATGGGCAGGTGCATCCCCAAATTGATAAGACGGCAGCGATTGCAGCCTGCCCAAGACCAAAAAAGGGGGTGAAGCAGTTCCTGGGGCTGGCTGGCTATTACAGAAGATTTGTACCTAATTTTTTGGATGTCACCAGCCGGCTGACTGACCTCACTAAAAAGGGGACACCTGATCCGGTCCAGTAGACAGAGCCATGTGAAAGGGCTTTCGCTCAGGTGAAAGCAATTTTGTGTGGGGTCCCACTGTTGCATTCACCTGACTTTTCTCTCCCTTTTGTTTTGTAGACTGACACGTCAGACAGAGGGCTGGGAGCCGTTTTGTCCCAGATGGTGGAGGGGGAGGAGCGCCCCTTGCTGTACATCAGCCACAAGCTCTCGGTGCATGAGACACTACAGCACAATAGAGAAGGTGTGTCTGGCCATCAAATAGACAGTCCTCACTCTCCGATACCACCTACTGGGACGGCCTTTCACTTTCTGTTCTGACCATGCTCCGCTCTAGTGGCTCCACCGCATGAAGGATGCCAATGCACGGATCACTCGTTGGTATCTGGCTCTTCAGCCCTTTAAGTTCAAGGTCCGCAGATGATGGTGGCGGATTAGCTCTCCTGCCAGGTGGGAGTAAGCTGCAGGCCGGATGGCTCCCCGGGCTGAGTTGGGTGGTGAGGGTATGTGGCACCGGGGCCGTGATTGAGTGTTGGCTGTGGGCGGCGAGGAGTCACATAGAACCAGCAGGTAACGTATGATGAGTTTCACCGGTGTCTGATTATTGGCATTTTATTTATGCATGTCTCTTGTGTTCTTGCAGAAAATCCAGTAACCAGAGAGAGAGCTGAGTAAGTCTGCACCATGTATATGTGTGCGCGCATGAATGTGCCCAGTTTAAGTTGCTGAAAAAGCGAAAGTAAACAGTAAATAAACACACCTTCTGTTGTCCCAAGACCGTTTCCCTGCCTCTCATGTCCATGAGCCTGAAAAGTGTTACAGTGATGTAACACAGTGGTAAACATGTCCCTGTCACAACATTTTTGTAATGTGTTGTAGGCATCAAATTCAGAATGAGTATATTTACAAAAAACAAAGTTTATCAGTTTGAATATTAACTATCTTGTCTTGTATTGTATTCAATTGAATATACTTTGTTTTTATTTAGATTTTACACAGCGTCCCAACTTTTTTGAAATCGGGGTTGTACATACACTCACTTAGATTATTAATTCATTGGTGCTGAAAGTTCCAAAGTGTCTTTTAACTTGCCAAGGTCAAGGCCTCTTAACCTCCTGTTAGTGAGCATGATTGACTACAGCTGGTAGCTTCTCTGTGCCAACATAAAAAGGCTTTGTTTGACAGAACACATTGGATTAACCAACACACAGTACAATGGAAAAGTCCAAATAGATCATAGCAGATCTGAGAAAGAGGATTGTAGATTTTCACAAGTCAGGAATGTCCCTTGGAGCAATTTCTAAGCAACTGCAGATTCCAAGATCATCCGTTCAAACAACTGTACATAAGTACAAGTTATTGGGAGATGTAGCCACTTTGCCAAGGTCTGGAAGAAGACCCA
>JAOTRR010084471.1:0-10511 GCA_028570945.1 Gogo arcuatus
TGTAATCTAAAACCTGATTGGTTGAAATTAATTTATGGGAATACAAACTGTCCCACGTCTCCCCCGTCCCAAGTCTCCCCGCTCTCCCCTATATTTTTTGACCATGTACATGTAACTTTGACCCTGTGTTGATTTCAGAAAGCTCAAAATAAATTAAAAATTTTCAGCGTCTTGTTTTTTTACTACTAAAGGTTTATGTTGTGCAATCATTCATCCCCAGAAAAAGTCCGGTTCAAAGAAATCATTGCATGCCCAATATATACACCAAACAATTAGATACATGCCATATGGAACTGCACACCAGTTAAGCACTTCTTAATCACTAAGGAGATATCTTGTTTTCTAAATCACACCATCCCACTCTCCCCTTCACTCTGCTTACTCAGAGATACAGCTAGGATCAACATCACAAAGGACACACAACAGTTCTTCTTATAGCACCAAAAAAACTATACGAACAAACCAGAAATCAAAAAATAACATTAATGGCACACATTGGAATGACCTAATAATTGATAATAACAATGGAAAAACACTCTGCCTTAATCAAAAATAAAACTACCAAATTTAACTCTATTTGGACACCACTCATCAACTACATACACCACAGAATCACTTTGCAGCAGGTAACCATACAGTCCCTACAGAAAAACCACATAACCAAAGCCATACCACACAGCTCAAGCATTATACTCACAAACACACAGACACAACTAAATGTGTACACACATACCCGCAATATTCATAGAAACCAAAGTTGGCATTGTACATGTTAATGAACTCAACCAGAATTCTAGCTCAGGGGTCGGGAACTTTTTTATCTGGGAGAGCTATAAACACCAAAATATTTTAGATTTTTTTATGTGAGAGCCATATAATAGTTATGGGTCTATTTTTAATGTTAGCCCTACATTATATGCTATATTAGGGTATAACTGGATTATTATTTAAGTATTATTGTTGTCTCATTATAAGCTAACCAATAATAAAATTGAACACTTCTTACCATTAATTTGACTTCTGATACTGCATGGTTTTGCTGGTGTCCTTGTAGTCTGGTTCATATGTGGTGAGATTAAGCTTTATGCAGGCGTTGAGGCTTTCAGTTAAACGTGAGTGTACATTGGTCTTTATATCCTTCAGATGCGAGAAAGTCTGCTAGCATGCATAAGTGGGTGCAGAAAATGCACCCAGGATGGGGTCTCCTTCCTTTGGTCCTTGTAGTTCTTACTACTTCAGATTAATTCATTCTTTTTTTGTAAAACCTCAATTAATTAAATGTTTAAGCCGAATTAAATTTACTAAAACAGAGATTCAGAAAGTCAAATAACTTATCTGGAGTCCTTCTTGGTAGCAAGAATCAGCAGTTTATTGCAGACAAAATCACAGCCAAGAATTCATCCCAGGATGAAGTCAAGTGAGCCTGGTTCTATCAGAGCATCAGCAACTGAGACATCAGAAGTAGACTAAATTTATTGGACTGACCACTGTTCTTTTTATACAATTACTGGTGACGCCTCTTACTTTGTTTCTTCATCCTTCAAGACCTCCCCCTGGTTAATGTTCCCCATTTTCCCTTCCATTGTAACTTAGCTACCATGTTTTTAACCACTTATTTTTCCACAATTACCTTTTGCCCTTTTACCTTTCCTCCCATTAGCCTGTTTACCCTTTATCTGTAGTTCCGTATTTTCCATCTTCCACAGGCTTCTGTTTTCTACCCTTATAGTTAACATTTAGCCTTCTGGGGCCTCTTTCCCGAACATATAGTTTACCTAGGTTCCAGCACTCTGGTTTTTTCCTACCATTATAATTCTTCCCACGTTTGCCCATTTTAAAAATATATATGTCTTTCCAGGCCCCCTGTTCCTGTTTTCCATCTTAACGTCTGTTTTTTTCCACCACTCCAAACATGGTCAGTATGGCAATACTGACATGCTGCATTGTGCTGCATCGGGTTGAAGTTTTTTCATTTCTTTCCACTTGTGTTTACTCACCAGCTCTGTGCGCTGACATGCTAGTCTTTCCAACTCCCCATTCAATGACTTGAACTTACCCACCTACATGTCAGATGCCTTCATGTCAGCAAAAATCCACCTCAAAATCTTCAATGGAGACCCTGGGGATGCACGTCAGGTCGGCTTTGTCCACTGTGCACTCATGTGGATAGGTGATGAATTTGAACAGGGCAGCACGTTCACGTAATTCTCCAAAACAGGATATGAATGACATGAGGAGATCAGATGTGAAGCCACCTCAGCTACTGGAAATCAAAATGTTGGGTAGGGTCACTTGCTAAGCAATTCTTGCAGTCTTTCAAAGTGCAGAAGATGACCATTTTCAATGTCCCTAATTAAGAGTTCTAGGTTGATTTCAAATGCAAACACTGCCTGTTGAAGGGACAAGACTGTATTTCCGATGTCTTGCATTTTCACACTGAGCTGGATTAGATGCCCAGTGATGTCCACAAGATGAAACTAGAGGAGCCACTCAATGCTAGTTAGCTCAGGATGCTCAACACCTTTAATTTTGAGAAAAGTCCTGATTTTGCTCAAGTAGGCTGTAAAATGACTGAACACTTTCCCCCTTGACAACCAATGCACACTGCTGTGCAAAAGCAGGCCTGGATAATTACTCCCAACTTCGTCTAACAGTGCTTTAAACTGGTGATAATTTAAAGCTTGGGCAACAATAAAATTGACCAAACAGTTAACCAGTGACATCACCTCACCAAGTTGCTCGCCACATGTTTGAGCACAGAGCGCCTCATGATGCAGGATGCAATGAAAATTTAGCTTGGGTCTCTTCTCATGTTCATGTAGAAGTGTCAGAAATCCTTTGTTTTTCCTCAACATACAGAGAGCACCATAAATACACACAGAAATAAGTTTATCCATTGGTAAATTATTTTCTTTGGCGAAATCCATGAAAGATTTGAAAATAATCTTCCCCTCTTGTTGATCCTTTCATTCGCAAAACAGTAAGACTTTCCTCATGCAATGTGTCACCTGCTGCATACAATGCAATTATACTGAACTGAGATAAATGGCTAATGTCAGTAGACTCATCTGAAGCAAGAGAGAAGTATATACCTGCATTTATGTCCTTTATTTTTGCTCCCTTCACTTGATTTGCCATCATGATTGTACGATCGTGAATGCTTCTTGCTAACAATGGTGTGTCTTTTATTCTTTTGATTATCTTATCTTTATTTAGGAAGTCATTGAACAGTTCTTTGGCCACATCAAGCATGAATGTTTTGTCATACTCACCATCTGTGAATGGCTTCCCATTACTCACTATAGTCAACACACCAGCAAAGCTAGCAGAGTTCCCATCACCTTGCTTGGCCCATGCACAAAGTTGCTGTTGTCCAGCCTGTACTTTCTGCTGGAGCTCTGCACATGCTTATTTCCTACTCTCCCCAGCTGGATATTTCGATGCAAATGCAGCATTTGCCGCTTTACATTTGACCGTTTCATCGATACAATTTGACTGCATATTAAACATACCGCAGAAACATACTCTTTCTACAAAGGCAAATTCCTCTGTCCGCTCAGCCTGGAACAAGTGGTAGTCCTGATCTTTTTTTCTTTTGGACATGTTTTTATGAGCTGTAAAGGTACAAGTAAGCTAGTTAGCTAGGTTAACTGATGAAAAGGAGGGAGATTTGTAATTTTGTTTGAAGTTGACCTGACAACGACCGGCCTCGGGCCGCATTTCCCAATGAAAATTTAGTTTTGGTGCTGACTGAGGTTAAGCTAGGTCAACCTATCTACTGTCTTTTCTATTGTTTTGTCTCACCTATTGTCATGTCCGTTACACTCACCACTCAGCCACAGTAACCTTTAAATATGAAATACAACACATCTACAAATATGAATAAAGTAAAATAATTAAAGTCTCAATGGTCCCCCAAAGAGTAGGGCGGTAACAGGCAAAAAAAATTGACGTTGAACTTGGAAAAATGTCCCTTTTTTCAGTCTGTTTGTTACCTGGGTCATGTCATTTCTGCTTCAGGTGTAGCAACTGATCCTGAAAAGATCCATGCAGCTTTGACATGGAAACACCCCACCACTGTCAAAGAGCTTCGATCTTTTCTTGGCTTTGCATCATATTATCAGCAGTTTGTTGATCAGTTTGTAAGGTATGCTGACCCTCTACATAATCTGGTAGACCTTATAATACCTTTATATAGTAATACCTTTAGTTGTATAGGAATTTTCAAGCTAGACAACACAAAGTGCTTTTACATCATGATAAAAATATATATTAAAAAAAGACATTCCAGAAAAATGTCCAAATAAAAGGAAAAATAATAATTAAAAACATCTTCAAGGCAGCAAAAAGTAACTTGGCCTGAGTTTGCTTGGAGGCAAGTGGGAGAAAGCATGTGAAAAAGCCTTCAGTATACTGAGGGAAAAGTTGGTGATTGCACCAGTACTTGCTTTTGCTGACTTCATGAAGCTTTTTATTACGGAAATTGCAATAAGTCATACTGGGCTTGGGGCAGTACTCTTCCAGGAACATGAGGGAAGGAAGCAGCCAGTTGCATATAATAGTAAAGGGCCTCATCCTACAGAAAGGAACATATTAAATTATAGTTTGAATTATAATTGGAGCTTCTTGGTTTGATGTGAGCAATTAGCAAAAAAAAAATTTGAGGAATATTTGTTAGGGGCCAAGTTTCTGTTCTTACTTATAATTCCTTAAGCTATGTCCAGACTGCAAAGCTGTGAGCAGATGAGCATTGCTGGGCATCACACTTGGCTCTCTTTGACTTTGAAATTAAGTACCATCCTGGAGCTATAAATCAAAATGCAGATGCTCTGTCTCAGCAACCAGATCTTCCTGTCCCCACTTCAATTGAAGAAGTGGCCCCTAGCGTTGCAGCCCCTTGTCTTCGTTATAGTCCACAAGCTGAATTCCACTGTTCCGGTATCATTTCTATGATTGATTTGAGTAAGATTTCCTATGTGCCAAAAAAGCAGATTTGTTAGCTCTTCAAGCATTCAGTGCATTCTTTGGATACTGGAAAAGAGGTTGACCAACCTTCGGTAGAAGTGTGAGTGGTAGAGGCAGTATTAGAATTAGTCAAACAATCAAGAAAAAATCAGTGAATGTTAAGATGTGCTATATCGGCTGACTAGTAGACCACATGACAACAGACCTGCTACAGTTGCTGCTTCCTTAAAGTCAGAAGTGCTAACTGCCCTCCATGACAATCATGGCCACCAAGAATGTGAACGGGCAACATACCTGGTGCAGCAGAGATGCTATTGGCCCCAAATGAGAAGAGATATTGGTCAGTGGTGTTAACAGTGTTCCTGTTGTGTATAATGCATTCTAAAGTGAGGACATTCCCAGTCACTTGAAATTGTAATAATTGATTTTACTATCCTACCCCATCCTGGACCAAAAGGCAAGCACAGTGGTTCATACTCTGGAAGAGGAGTGGTTTTACATCCCCTCAATGGCTCCATTCTGCTCAAGGCTGAAATTTGAGGGTGATTTGTACTGTGCAAAATGTATGGGATTGGGAAGAGTCATACTACCTCTTACCACCCTGAAGGTAATGGAGAATGCAAAAGGTTTAAGCATACTATGCATGTTCTGTTGCAAACATTACCAGCAAATAAGAAATGAAAATGGCCTCAGCACCTTCCCCAATTATTATTTGCTTACAATACTATTGTGCATCAATTGACTGGCTTCAAACCTTCAAACTGATGTTCAGCTGTAAACCAGAGTTTCCGATTGACTCCTCCTTGGAGTTCATGACATTCCATTTCATGACATTTAAAATGGAGGTGGATGTAGCTGGCAAGGCTAAGACATCTAGTTTCAGGAGGGAGAAGTTTATTTTGATGGTTGGGTTGTCAAGGCAGTGGCTACCAGGATACGTAAAGTCTTGCGATACACCATCAAAGTGTTTTTTTGTTATTGTTTCTATTGGCTGGCAGATCATGGTGAATTCTGAATTCAGGTTTTATTTATAAAGTTATTCTCCTATGTTTCTGACTTGACTCTTTTTTTTTTTTAATATTGTACTCTGAATTATTCCAGACGGGATTTAGAATGATGACTGCCAGGAGTAATCATACATGATTTTAAATTCTACTCATGCTTCAGAGCTTGAGTTTCTACCTGTAGTGCTGGCAGTGCTGTTTTGCGATATACTTACTGGTAGAGGTATGTTCTACTTCTATTAGCATTCAAAACATGATGTTAATACTAGGTTAAAACCTCAATTATTTAAGTGGATGTGGTGTTTTGCAGAAGGTACAATATCCACTGGGGTATATCATGCTGAGGTGAGGCTAGTAGCATACCGGTATGTAAAGTTTATTGCTAATATTTAAAAGTATTTTGCACATTAGAAGTCAAAAGCCTAAACTATGTTTTTTAGAGTAAGGTTGGGGATTCCAGTATCAAGCTGTATAAACATTGCTGCTGCTATTGTGAAAGTATACACCCACTTGAGTCCATTGTTAAGCATATTATGTATGCAAAGTCAGTCTCTGTTGATTGTTTACAACCCCGATTCCAAAAAAAGTTGGGATGCTGTGTAAAATGTAAATAAAAACAGAATGCAATGATTTGCAAATCCTTTTCAACCTGTATTCAATTGAATACAATATAAAGACAAGATATTTAATGTTCAAACCACTAAACTTTATTTATTTACTTACTTATTTATTTATTTATTTTTGTTAAATATACACTCATTATGAATTTGATGCCTGCAACATGTTCCAAAAAAGTTGGGACGGGGCAACAAAAGACTAGGAAAGTTGAGCAATGCTCAAAAAACACCTGTTTGTAACATTTTGCAGGTAAACAGGTTAACTGGTAATTAAAGGCTCAGTCATTCACAAGCAAGGATGGGTCAAGGTTCACCACTTCAAAAAACTACATGGGCAAATAGTACAACAGTTTAAGAACAACATTTCTCAACATACAATTGCAAGGAATTTAGGGATTTCACCATCGATAATCCATAATATCATCAAAAGATTCAGAGACTCCAAAGAGATCTCTGCACATAAGGGGCAAGGCCGAAAACCAACATTGAACACCCGTGACCTTTGATCCCTCAGGTGGCACTGCATTAAAAACTGACATGGTTGTATGAAGGATATTACTACATGGGCTCAGGAACATTTCGGGAAACCGATGTCGGCTAACACAGTTCGTCGCTGCCTCTACCATGCAATGTGAAAGCCATATATCAACTGTGTAGCAACACCATTTCCTTTAATAAAACCTATTAAGCGTTTAAGTACTAAGGACACCAGCAAACAGATGTTTCCCCATTCTTCCATTATGCAAGGCATCAGCTGTGCAAAATTGTATAGGGGGGAGGGGGGCTTCATTGCTGTAGCTTGTGCTTCATTATGTGCCACACAGTCTTAATCAGTCAGAACTGCAGGTAGGAAAATCTAGCACCCACAGTTTCTGTTTTGATTTGCATTTCATTTACTGTCCCAACTTTTTTTGAACTGGGTTTTTGACAAATTTAAGGAATTGTCTTTCTTGTGCACATGGTACATATAGTTTATATACACCGAAGACATAGAAATTTCATTTGAATGAATGTATGTGGGAGTGGCACAGTGGTGCACTGGGTAGCATGGTCGCCTCACAGCAAGAAGTTTCTGGGTTCAAACCTTGTGGCCAACTGGGGCCTTTCTGTGTGGAGTTTGCATCTGCTCCCTGTGCCTGCGTCGGTTTCTGCCCAAAGACATGCAGATTAGGTCAACTGGCTACTCTGGTGTGAATGGTTGTTTGTCTTTGTGTTAGCCCTGTGATAGATTGGCAACCTGCCCAGGGTGTACCCTGCCTCTCACCCGAAGTCAGCTGGGATTGACTCTAGCTTCCCCCACGACCCTGATGGATAAGCAGTATAGATAACGGACGGATGGATGGATGTTTTAATGACGTGACATCACCCAGCACCCCATTAACATTAATAACTTAAATAATGAACATAATAATGTTTATTTTGTGTGTACAAATGTTCACAAATGATGCACAAATTAATCAAAATACTTTTATTCATGTTATCATATGGGGTGCCAACTTCACAGAAGTTTAGTTCAGTGGGGCCAGCAGTATTACATTTCATAATATGCACAAGATCCATCCGCCCTCCCACTTGTAAGCTACCTTTAATGTCCAGGTTCTAAAGCATGCACATTAACAATCGGGTGAGTGAGCGAGAGAGATAGATTAATTCAGGGGTTTTCTTGCACGCTACCAATACAACACCACCATAAAATTCTGTTTACCCTAGCGCATGCATTTCAAAGACCACAACAGGCCTGAAAAACAACAGCCAGTTAAATAATAGGCTACAATATACTATATATTTTTTATATTATATTGAATATAGCCCAGAGAAATGTGCAATAAAAGTTGGCAAAGCAAACAACAGACTCCTTCATTTAGCAGCATCATCATATGAACAGTTAGGCATAAAGATTGTAACAACAATTTGCAACTGCAAGACCAAACCAAGCTGCTACAATAAACAATCAAGCCAGGTGAGACAATAAAAGGAAACAGTAATTATTTTAAGTAGTTTCTGTCATAACATTAATGCTAGCACTAACGTTAGCAGACTCGGTGCTCATGCTGCTCTCAGCAGAATCTTCACTGCTTAGAATAGTTAGCTTTCTATTTTCAAAAGCCTGAAAGATGTTCAAATGTTTTCTTTTGCTTGTTTCTAGGCTACTTATTTGCTTACTAACAAACAAAATAAGCTAAATCTGGCTAAACCCAACATTGCAAACATCAGGATTAAGTGCCAGAAATGTTGATCATGCAATGACCTATAGCCACATACTTGCCAACCCAACTTGCCAACTGATTCATGCGGTAGTCTACCGATTTTGACAATTGAATACCGCCTACTGATTTTAGTTCTAAAAAATACCGCATTACAAAATAATCAGCGATCACTGTTGGATTTGCTCTTCTGACCTCGCTTCAGCTATTTTTAGCACAAGGGATACAAGTATATAGCATCAAATATTCATATTAAGTGAAGCCGAGAGCCAATGGAACGGAGCGATAATGATGTTGAATCTAAATTGTATCTCGCGCCATTCCATTGGTTCTCGTTATGGTTCTAGCCAATCAGCAATTAGGTCACATATTACAACAAATCGCACTAGTATTTGTAAAAAAAACACACTCTGGTGATCACGAACAGAAAAAAAGATTTGCTATGACAACAAGTTTAAGGTGCCTTGGTCATCAGATCATCCATTCAATCACCCAAGCATCAAAGCAAGGTGAGAAGCATGCATTTTGTGAAGTATGTCGGTCTGATTTCTCGATCAATTTTCTTCAAATATGGCAGTCAGAATGCAGGAGAATTCACCATTTTACACCGTTTTTTTCAAAATTGTCTGGAGGGGCATGCCCTCGGACCCCTCTAGAAGGGCGCAACTGTGTCACGCAATCTGATCTACCGCTTTTCATTCACTGAGAGTTGGCAAGTATGTAGCCAGTGACATGAACACCAATCACTGGCCTTTAAATGTATTTGCTTCATAATGTTGTGAGTGGACACAGTGGACACAGCCAAAAATGCATCTCATTCCCAAGCACATTATTCAATAAAAAAAGAATCCAAAGACATGATCTGCTGTTGTCACAATTTTATTTTGAAGGTAGAATGTTAAAAAAATGAACATAATCATTTAAACTAGAAGGGCACACAGTAGAGTGCATACCTCTGTCAAGCCACAGATTATCAACATCAAAATCAAATCACTTGAACCTAGGATAACACTAAAGCTGTACAGTAAATTTTATCAAAACCTGTTCTACTTTTTGAGTTACGTTGGGAAAAGACAAAAAAAATCCTGGATCAGCATACATATCCAGATTTCATCAGAATCTAATCAATCGTTCCTTGGCCCATGGCCCACCTTTCCTCAAAATTTTATCAAAATCTGTTCACTGCCTTTTGAGTTATGTTGGGAAAAGACAAACAAACAAACAAAAACAGAGGCGAAAACATAACCTCCTCCAACAAAGTTGGCGGAGGTAAAAAATTCTATGCATGGTGTGTATGGGATTACGGCTGCCGGCAGCAGTGGTTTAGTTCACCAATCGTGTGTGTTTGTGTGTGCATGCAAAATGGTGTGAGCTGGTGCTCGTGCGCGTTTTAAGTTCATGAACATGGCACACATGGGGAGAAATGGAGCACAGTGGCTCAGTGCATGGAGAGTTGTTGTACTAATACTGTAATAATAAAAGGGATGCGTGAGAAAAGGCACATGCTTTATTTCAGCTGCAGTGTTTTCACCCACTGCACATGCACATGCTGTGAAATTTTAGTGGAGAAGAAATGGTGCATGCAGCTTGTCTTGTTTAACGTGCTCAAAAATAAACTGCAATAAAGTTTGTAAGTTTGCACTCAGTAGTTGTTAAGTTGTTCTCCTGTGTGTGTGTGTGTGTGTGTGTGTGTGTGTGTGTGTGTGTGTGTGTTTTAAAAG
>JAOTRR010084594.1:0-10498 GCA_028570945.1 Gogo arcuatus
GGTTGTTTTTTAACAGAAATAACAAGGACATATCTAGATAATTATTTATATAATGCAGGGGACTGGGTCTCAGACACAGAATGAGGATCCATGAGCAAGAGTTTTAAAAAACTGTGGTCAGATAAATAAGCCTGGTCATACATGAAAAATACTGTGAACAATATAATCTCGTACAGAATCCAATAAATGTGGTCACAGAAACAGCCAGGGTCAAGGCACAGGTAACTGAAGTAGCAATCCAGGGAGCAATCAGAAACAAATTCTCATTCCCACTCAGTCTTCCATAATGGTAAAGTAACCGGTGTCGTGTATTACCACCTGACTGTATTTAATGGGATGCTACAGAGTACGAACCTCTGCGAGACATGTATGCGACACAGAACATGACATATAATCCATTCCAATTTTCAGCCATATCTGCCAATGTTTTCTTTCCATGTTGTTTTAAATTTGCTGCCAGTTGCTGTACAGTAAGGCAGTATGAGTATTTGGATTGTGCAGGTGTCAGTATTCCATCACAGTATCACTGCATCATCATTTACACAGTGTTTCCCACACATAGGCTGCATCCGAATACTCATACTGCCTTACTATATAGTATGCAAAAAGCAGTAAATCATAATTCGTACGGTGTCCAAATACCCAGTAGGCATTTAATAGCAGTTGAGTGTTACCCAGATGATCTACTACATCTGTAGTATGCAAAGATACCAGAACATACAGTAACCACCATTAGTGCATACTGAGTATTTGGATTCAGCCATAGACTTCATATCAATCCAGCAAGGAGTATCATACCTTTCAGGTTTCCAGCCATTGGAAAGAAATTGAATAAATTTACATTGTCTTTAAAATCATCATCTTAAATACGGTTTACACCATACTACTATCACAGATGAAAATTGCACATGAGAGACTTTAATTAAATATTCCTGACAATGCCAGGAATTTGTTGGCACTACATCAGCCATCGGTGAGTGTCACATTATGCTAATGGTCAAATAAATTATTTTACAATGTGTGATTTTTGTCTGTGACAGCAACAAAAATTATGCAGAAAGTCACACAGTGTAAACCCACCTTTAAGTCCATAAGATAAGAACACCTGGTTTTTAATAGTGTAAGACTTCCCCTCTAATGGGGTCATAATGAATCTGAAGGTCGGGTGGGACCTTCATAACACTTTTATAGCCATATTTATATAATATATGCAATTCCCTTAGTGATATGGCAAACCTAACTAAATGGTATTTAAACATAAACAAGTTAACTATAATTTTTTTTTTTTTTTAAAGATCTTACCTGTTGTAATGTTCAATCCAGCAATTTCTGTGGTGTTGTCTATTTGTAAAGGACTGATCAACTCTAGTGATGATTTGATTTGGTCAAACAAAATCATTTGTGACACATTTACCTCTATGATCACAATGTATTCTAGTACATCTGTGTTCACTGGAAACAATAGTATGATTTTGGTTATTTAGGTGAAAGGTATAAAAAGAAGAAAAAAAACAGGCATAGATATAATATATAAGTTTACATTAAAATCATATAGCATGATTTTTAATTATAACATCAAAATTTATATTTACCATTTTGTTTTTCCCTTAAGTGATTCATTTGTTCATCTGTATAGGTAAACTGAATTTGGAAAAAAAAAAAGTTATTACTCAGGTAAAGTTGCATAACAATTGTTAGTGTAGCTTAAAGTGTAATTACATTTATCATAGTTTATCACAAATAAGAATCATAGTCTGGATGGATGGATGGATGGATGGATGGATGGATGGATAGATGGATGGATAGATAGATAGATGTACTTTACTGATCCACCAAGGGGGAATTTGGGTGCTACAGCAGCAAAAGACATAGATACAATGGAAAAATTTGGTGTACAAGCAATAAATAGAGTTAGATATTTGACGAATATTAAGAAATAACAGCACATATTATTGCTGTAAAAGTCTGACATTTTCCATTATTTTAGGATTATATTCTAGCATAACAATTAAATTAAAGAAGACTAGGGAATGTGCAGGTGTCATGTCAGTGCCGGATTTGAACATGAATTGTTTATCAGAATCCACCATGGCATCAAAACATGGCCGATCCGACTCCATTTCCCAAAACCCACAGCTACTAAAATGTTAATCTGACCCAAGCCTATTTTTGACACTGATTCTGCCTTTCACTTTAGATTTGTTAACGTGTTGCAATGAAGTCAACCTACACTTGCAACTGTATCAGCTGAACAAGTACTAAGCCAGCCCATGAAGCAATTTCCCTCATACTCATAAGAGCTATGGTATCGCTCTCTTCCAAAGACTCTTTGAACATTCTCTGGATGGGCAAAGAAATCAGAGAACAGCTCCTCTCAGTTTCCCAAGTCAAACATAGCAAAGCAGAGTATGTGCTGGAATTCAGAACATATGCAGCAAGGAGCAGATAGAATGAAACAGTGCATAAAGCAGCATATTTCCTAGGACTCAATCCTGATGCAATCAGCAAACTAGCATGCCGTGACAACCAAGTTTCCCTGGACTTTCTCATTGATTACTTTATTTGTTTGGATCAACTATTGCAGGATCAGTGAGGAAAGGTCACAGAGATGTTTGAGTGGACATCCAAGTCATGAGCCTACCTGAACCTGTGCAAAGAGGCCACGTCAGTCTCTCCGCTGTCAGAAGCAAAAAACACAGACGAGAGAAATACTGCTTCTAATGTGGGAGCCCCATGCACCAAGCTGCTCAGTGACATTCATGCCCTAGTAAGAGGCCATCACAGCACCCTCATGAACAGGTCAATTCAACTCCTTGGTGAGCTACGGTATATTCATAGTTATACTTATCTAACCAGACATTGACCATACCAGCGCTGATAAGAAAACCAGAGGATGCTGCTTATGTTCTAGCTTTGATGGATCTGCAGCAGCTGGAATTTTTATCAACCTAGAACTCATCAAGAAGTTGAATATTATCTTCCAGACTTTGCCCCATCCGCTCCAGGTCCAAGTGCTGGACAGAGGAGGATCAATCAAACAATGCGCTGCAGAAATCATGCTCCAAATAATGCCTTGCATCATGAGAAAATTTCATTCCTGGTGATGTACCCCATCATCCTATGATTCCCCTGGATGCAGAAACACTTATATCACTTAAAAAATGAAGAGTCCTCCAAAATCCTTCAATGTTCACTCCAGTGCCAAGCAACTGACCACAAGGTGCCCAGTGCCATTACTGCATCCACCTCAGTCCTGAAATAGTGTCCAGTGTGGAAATTCCCTCTGTTTACCAGGAGTTCAAGGAGGTGTTCAGCAAGGCCAAGATGGGTGGTCTACCATCTCACAGACCATACGACTGCCAAAGAGCTCTTTGTAGGTGCTAACTCCTGTGATGATGGCAGCTGGTGGCTCTTGTGTTTAAACCTGCAGTGCTCCTCGCCACACTACTACAGTGGTGCTGAAAGGACAGCTCCCCAGCCACTCTGCAGTGGTAGTGCTGAAGAGACAGCCCCATTTCAGCACCACTGTTTTGGACCAGTGAGGGCCATATTGCAGAGAGGCAGGGTGGCTCAACTTTGCACGGCTGGATGACACTAAGGGGCCTGCCCATTCACCCTCCATGAAGCGCCAGCAGAGTATAAAAGGGTGCTGCATCTACACACAGGCAAGTAATATTTATTTACATGCTGAACCTGACTCGCTGTTTCTCTATGCTAGCAGACTTCAGCACAGTCTACTCACTCCCTCACCACCACTAAAGTAGCGCTCCTACTCAGAGCTTTCAGAGAGCAGCAGCTTTCCAGCCACTCACAATCTACACTACTGCACCCCTCCACGGACTTCCAGCACAAAGACCCGCACGCACTCCCTATTCCCCTCAATGCCTCTTCCCCTCTTTCTCTCAACGCTTCCCCTCAAAGTCCTCCCAAGGCCATGAGTATATCCTGGTACTGATCAACAAGGAGCATATGCAGGTGGCCCTCAAGGAACAAGAGCACACGTACAATCATCCTGCCAAACCCCGAGAGTTCCAGCCAGGCAATTGTGTGCTCCTGCTTCTCCCCAGTGCCAACTGTAAGTTCCTCACCCGCTGGCAAGGCCTCTACATCATCACCATATGAGTAGGCCCAGTGAACTACCACCTGCAGCAGCCAGGTAAGAGAGCCTCTAACCAATTGTATCACGTCAACTTACTCAAGCATTGGATCGAGCCTGTGCCAGCTCTCTCAACCAGACCTGTCTTCCTAACAGACGCGTTGGATAGAGAGCAGGTCCATAAGGGAGACTAACTCACCCCCATGCAGCAGCAAGAGCTCCAGGAGCTGGAAGAGCAGTATGGGGAGGTATTCTCAGCAGACCCTGGGCAGACCCATCTCCTACAGCATGATATTAAGACACCACTCAGAGTAGTAGTTCGACAGCAGCCCTACCAGATCCCAGAGGTCCATCATCAAGCTATTGAGACAGAAGTGGCATGCATGGTACAGGACAGTATCATCAAGGCATCCACCAGCTCATGGTCTAGCGCCATCGTCATTATACCCAAGTCCAACAGGAGCCTCAGGCTGTGCAATGACTTCAGAAAATTGAACAAGGTGTCAGAGCTTGACAGCTACCTCCTGCCATAAGTGTATGCCCTTGTCAAGTGCCTAGGGAGAGCCTGGTTCATCTCTACCCTCAATGTCACCAAGGGCTATTGGCCAGTCACCCTCACCCCCGCTGCGAGGCCCAAAACGTCCTTCAGCACTGCCACTGGCAGTACAGGTCCTCCCCTTTGGCCTCCACAAGGCTCCAGCAATGTTCCAGTGCCTAATGGACACCATCCTTTGGCCCTATCACCCATACGGTGCTGCCTACCTAGACGATTTGGTCATTCATTCCAACATCTGGCAGGACCACATACATCACCTGAAGGAAGTGCTGGGCAAACTCAGCAGAGCGGATCTGATGGAAAACCCCTGCAAATGTCACCTGGGCTGACCGAGTCACAGTACCTGGGCTACCACATCGGTGGGGTTTGATAAAGGGCATTGCATCTTCACGCAGGTGAATACATACGCCTGAGTTGATTGACATTGACTGACTCACTGTTTCTCTATGCCAGCAGACTCCAGCCCAGGTGACTTGCTTCCTCACCACTAATGAAGCACCACCCCTCCTTGATGCCTTCAGAAAGGGGCAGCCTTCCAGCCACCCACAACTTACACTACTGCACCCCTCCACGGACTTCCAGCACAAAGACCCGCATGCACTCCCTGTAGATTCATCCCTTCATTTTTTCTGGCCTCAGATGGATTCTTTTTTTTGTGGAATAGAAAGGGGCAGACTCAGGCCATGAATTGACTATCGTGGACTCAACCAAAGGACTGTGAAATTCAGGTATCTCTTGCCACTCTTTTCAACTGTCCTTGAAGGGCTCAAAGATGCATGTCTTTTTTTTTTTCAAATGTGACCTGCACATTGCATAGTTTTTCATCAGGATCAGAGAAGTGGATGAGTTGAAAACAGCCTTGACACCTCCGGCCACTTTGAGTAGTGTGTCATGCCATAAGGGCTCTCTTGCACACTATCAATATTCCAGTGTCTCAACAATGATGTTCTTAGATACATGAAGGGAAAATCCACCATTGCCAGTGATAACATCTCCATCTATGTGCCCTTATTTGAAATCCATGTAAATCATGTTAAGTAGGTACTGGCCAAGAGAGAAGTGTAAATTTCATGTAACCCAGATCGTGTTCTTTGCATAAAATCATTTGTCAGAGTAGAGTAAATATGGATAAAGCAAAATTCTCAGCTGTCAAAAATTCCTTGGTTTTGCCTATTTCTACAGGAAATTCATCAGACGATTTTGTTCCATTGCTGCTGCTCTCATGCCCCTCCTAAAAATGGGTCCCAAATTTTTCTTAAAATCCCAAAAAACCCTAAAGCACTCCTCATAGCCATTCATAGTTGAGGTAGACCCTCCTACAGCACAAGTACTAGTGGCCAAATATGATCACAGGTATCAATTCAATGAATCATACTCCTGATGTGTGCATGTTAAGGTTGCACGTACTCTCACTGCAGGTAAACTCAGGCCGCTCTCACTGTCTGTCACTCACTCACTGTCAGCCTCACATCCCTGTATCATCTGCAGGTTAACAACCACATGGAACGAGCTAATTGGCCAGTTCTGCAAATTGTAGTATACAGTAGGAGACGAGTGAGCTAAGGGTGTGCTGAGGGGCTTGGAAGTTAAACAGCAAGAACTGAACTGAACTTGTATGTGTCTCTGTGTGAGATGGTTTTTGTCTTTTAGAACCTGTTTACTCATCACCTGACCCTATTTGTAAGGACAGGACTGCTAATGAAGTGATTTTTTAAATCTGCTGGTATTAGTTTGCATTTAAAAATCTTGTAATTTTTTTAACTCATATTTCAGAGCTATTTTTGTTTTAAAATTTACCTCTAGAGTCATGTCTGAAATTTCAGTAAGTCCTTGTGAGTTCAACACATGCATACACATGAGTAGGATGGCAACAAATCCCAGGAAATGTTCTAATGTTTTCCCTGTAAAATAAAATTAAGAAATGGAACAGTTAGCCTTGCAAGTTAATTTTCATATAAATCTATCAAACATTATACAGATATAACAAGAGACTGTGGTTTCAAACAGTGGATGTTTTATTTAGGAACAACTGCATCCATAGGCCTGACTTCAGAGTCCCGAATTCATTCTTCTTCAATCCATTTGTTGCTGCTCTTACACATAACTCTGCTGCTGAGTAAGCTCAACTGATTCTAGGAATTAAATTGAACAATAGCCTAATGTTCTTTGTGCTCATGCAGCTAAATCCTTTTAATAAGTTCTTTGTTCAACCACAGAAGAGAATCTACAAGGAAGCGGAGCTTTCAACAAACATTAGGTCCTCAATTTCCCTTCAGAGTTATAAAGTGTTGTGTTGTAGGATTGCATGACGATGGATTGCATGAAAGATCACTAGAAGATGACCAGCTGCTCTGTGACATGACCTGCATGTGGTACCAAAGCACTGAAGGATCTGTGAATCAGCACAATAATCACAGGCTTTAATTCATAAAATGTTTTATTGTTCCTGATGTTCATTCAAATTGTTTTGTACTGTATGTTTTAGCCTCTTGAAGTCTCTGTTTGTTGGTATTAAGTCATAGTTTTCAATAACCCCAATGGATTTTTCAGTAACTAGAGTGAAGCTAAAATATAAATGCCTTTATTTAAAGCAAGGATGAATGTAAACCTGAACCTACTGATGTGTTCTGGGACTTTAAATGATTAACTGTGGAGCTCTGTTCAGAGTTTACTACCTTGATTCTGAGTTTGCAAAGTACTGGTCCCAAACAGGTACACTACATACTGGCAACATCTTTGTTTTTTTGTGCTACTAAGGCTGTAGAAGGTGAAGCAGGCTGATATTGCTGGTTCCTTAATATCAACTGTTTTCACCTCTTACAGGAAACCATAGAGTACAAACACCATAGCCTTCTCAACCGCTATATTCAAAATACAGACTGGTGACAAATTATATATATATATATATATATATATAAAGTGTCTTAGTAAGGTGTCAAGCCATCACATGCTTCAGTGCACCTTGGTATTGATTCTAAAGTCTGGAACTTTCTTAGAACAATGAACATGAAAACATGAACAATGTTTTTTTTTTTTCCAAAAGATATTGCTTCAGGGTTTTTTTTCTTTGATGATGGTGGAAGAGGGTCAATACTGTTTTTTTTTCTTCTTTTCTGAATTATGGTGGCTGTGAGGTTCTCTAAACACAAAATGAACCATTACAGCTTTCATCATATAGTCCTTATATTCGATGATGCTAAATGAAGAAACATAACCCCTTTTTTATTTAACTGTCCAACTGTAAATTTGCACAGAAGAATGAATGTAAGACTTAGAAAAGAGCTTTCAGCCCTGGATTTGAGAAATAGTTCAGACTAAACTTATTTTTATGATACACCTGATCAGATTAACTTTGTATTTGAGCAAGACTGAATTGATTTCCACTAGAAAGAAACAGCTTTGATCAAAAAGAAATGTGGAATGTAATTCTTTTGCTTCCCGTAGGTTAAGTATTATAACTCAAACAAGTCTGACATGTTTCTTTCTACACATACAAACACAGTTCAATATAAGTGATTCCTTTGTAGAGAAAAGACTATTCTAAGTAATTAGTATTGTATTCCTAAAAAATAATAACTTACCTTTATTAGCCATGATGCTTGGGCAGATTTTGAACTTCAGCTTGTATCACTTCAGTGTCTTTACATATAAAATAAAAGTTATTGGGCACATTCAGAAGCTTAACAGTACAAAGTGATAATACTAACTCTATTCAGTTTGTCTTTCAATTGATTCCTATCAACTGTTATATAAAACCTCCATCTGGTCCTCCTGTTTTTTGTTGTTGTTGCTTTGTTTTGTTTTGTTTTTGTTTATTCCAGTTTTATTTGTCATATGTCATACAAGTCCATTTATAAGTTGCTCCACAATAAGGTATTAGAACAAGCTCTAATATAAACCTGTGATTTGCTTTGTAGCCAGAGCTACTGTCAGAGCAACACCTTCTGATCAATCAAAACCAGAAACTGAACAGCACTGTGGTAAATTTATTATAATAAACATCATTTTTGCATAAGATTTCAATCAGAGATTAATACTAATACACATTTCCTCACACACGCTTTCATACGTTTTAAGCATGGATAATTTGGCCTGTTAATAATGTGAACTTTTCAGTGATGGTTATTCAATTACTAATTTAAGAATTCATGAAAGTGAAAGCATTTCGTTTATGTAGATTGAACATAATATCATTAAAGGAAACATAATATTTGCTTAATAAATGTATATTTTACCTCTTTATAGTATAAGAAAAATTTGTGAATTTGTTTGTCAATCGTCGTAACATGACTGGCATGAGGTCTATCAGTTGTTATTTTTCATGAATACACTACACACTGTGACATGTTTTTATGAAGTATTAACTTGTTGGCATTTTGAAATTTCTACCAATTACATGTGTGAAAAAAAGCTTCATTTCTGTAAAATTAAAATTGAAATTTGTCTCATAAAAATCTACAAGGTGTGTAGGACTGTGATTATCTTCTTAAAATTTATACCAAACTTCCTAGCAAGTAATTTGTAAAATTCACTTTTATATTTTTGTTCATTTCTAGGTTTTCTCAGCATTAATTTAAGCAAACTACATCGGACGTTTTATGTAATAGGAGAGTATAGAGGTGTCTGCATGTAGCTTAATGATTACTTACATCCCCTGGATCTACAAATTAAAATGACAATTAAAATAGGATTAATAGCAAAAGTAAAATATCAAAAATATGCCAATTCATAAATCAAATAACATTCAGTATCAAAAATATACAGCACAAATTTGAGATTTAAAAAAAAATATTTGTACTTAGTTGTGCTAGCAAGATTTAACTGACATGCTTTTAATTTTTCTTTTTAATGTCCTTTGTTTATCTCTTTATGGTTTGAATACAGACATCATTCTCTCTCTTTTTTGTCTATAAGTGCTTTCATTATTATTCCTCTATGATAACTACTGTTACAGATTACACTATTTGACATTTCAAAGTTTCTGCCTTTCCTCAGTTCAGCACTCTGGCCAAAGTAGTAAGAAAAGTTTAAACACAAATGCAGTTGAGGAAAAACCTATTATTATAGAGCTACAAGAAACTACAAGAGCCAAAAAAAACTTTCTGCCCTCCCTAGGTAATGTTGATTAATCATTAAAGACAAATGCTAATACATGCTTTGTTCTACAAAAAGGTAGAATAAAGAAAACACAATATTAACTATATTATAAAATTTTAGTTCTTAGGGCTTACCTTGGCTGCAGCCAGCCCACGTTTAACCCACTAAACATGAGTAGGTTTGCCAGAAACCTCTTAGTTTTTCAGGTTATTATTTCTGACACTGGACCGTATGGACGCTTTAGAATTAAAGACTAATCCTACTATGTTTTTATACTTGCCAGACCAGTTTCAGACTTCAGCCTTTCTCTGCATTCTCCTGTTTCCTGATTCATACAGATCTTTCCAAAGATAGAAGATCATTTGTAACTACACTGGCAGAACGTTGTTCTGCAATTGGCTCTGGCACAATACTGTATGCTGATATTATTCATTAATGCAATAAATAACATAAAGGATTTAAACGGATGGATTTCCACTGCTGGAATACTCATCTACAGCTATACACTTTGTTGACACTTTGTGACCTTAGTATTAAGGTGCTCTTAATTCTAACTCAAATAGAACCTTACACTGATTAGCCATAACATTATGGCCACTGACAAGTGAAGTGAATAACATTGATTATCTCATTACAGTGGCACCTGTCAAGGGGATATATAGGCAGCAAGAGAACAGTTAGTTCTCGAAGTTGTTGTGTTGGAAGCAGGAAAAATGGGCAAGTGTAAGGATCTGAGCGACTTTGACAAG
>JAOTRR010084631.1:0-10094 GCA_028570945.1 Gogo arcuatus
GTGCTCTAAAGGTACATGTGACGAATGAAGGCTTAAAAAAAAAAAAAAAAAAAAAATTGTCATTCACCAGCAGCCTTACCGGGTCCTGGAGGCTTGCCACCAGGCTACTGAGGAGGAGGTTCTGCTGAATGCTTCAGGAAAGAGTCATTGAAGAGACCTTCAGCCTGTGGTCAAGCCTCAACCCAAGCCAAACAGAAGTCTCAGGCTCTGCAACAATTTCAGGAAGCTGAATACAGTATCTGAGTTCGACAGCTACCTTCTGCCCTAGGTGGATGTCCTCATTGAGTGGCTGGGGAGATCCCACTTTATTTCCACCCTGGACCTGACCAAGGGCTATTGGCAGGTGTCCCTCACATCTGACGCCAGGCCGAGACAGCCTTCAGCACTGCCACTGACCATTGGCAGTACTGGTGTGGCAGCAGGGGTGTGGTCGAGCATCGGCTGTGAACAGCAAGGAGTCAGGTGAACCAGCAGGTAACATTTGATGAGTTACACCTATAGTTGATTACTAGCTGTCTACTAATGTGTGTCTTTTGTCATTTGTGTCTTTCAGTAGCCAGTAACCAGAGAGAGAGCTGTGTCACCTAACATGTGTCATTTGTGTTGTGTTGCGTGCGTACCTATTAAAAGTTTAAAAGTCATGGAAAAGTGCAGCATGAAAATAAAAAAACCTGTTCTTGAAGCCTGCCTCCCATTTCCTCATTGCCCCAACTCCTAAAGTTGTCACACTGGTGCCAAAACCTGGGATGGAGGAACAAACGCTGTCATGGAGTCCTCACCATTCAAAGAACTGATCTGCACCTTCGCCGCCACCCACCAAACGGAGCACCAAGAGCTGGTCACCCTGTGCACAGAGGAGGACCAGTGCTTCCAAGCCCTGCTCCAGGGCCAACAGGAGGCTCAGCAGGTGTTCCGGAGCCTGATTACGTCAGCGTGTACGCCAGCAGCAGGGGCCACGGCATCCGCAGGCTGCCCTCCTGTCACCCTTGCCATGATGGGGCCTCAGAGCAACCCAGAGGCCTTCATGGTGTTCTTTGAGTGAGCCATGGATGCATGGGGATGGCCTGAGGAGCAGCAGGGGCTTGGCTGCTGCCACTCCTGACTGGAGAGGCCCAATTCGTAGCTCAGAAGTTGCCCATAGAGAATAGGCTGCAGTATCCAGAAATATAACGGGCCACCCTGCAACATGTCAGCCACACCTCATAGCAACACCGTCAGTGCTTCCACGCGATGACCATGGAGGATGTCGGCCATTTGCATTCGGCCAGCAGCTCCACGATGCCTGCCAGCGGTGGTTGAGGGCAGAGGACAGCAATGCCGAGGAAATCATCAAAGCAGTGGTACTGGTGCACTTCATCTCTCAGTTGCCAGGGCGAACAGCAGAGTGGGTCCAGTGCCACCACCCTGTATCACTGAACAGCGCAATCTCCTTGGCTGAGAACCATCTGGCAGCATTTCTGGGAGCAGCCGCTCCCACAGCTTCTCTCTCTCTCCCTCCCTCTCTCTCTCCTTGCCTCTCCCCTACCCCAGCCCCATGGAAATGGGGGGGAACTTCCCCGAAACCCGCTCCCTGAACTCTCTAACCCTCCCTGAACCACTTCTACTTCTGTGTCTGTGCTGCCACTAACCCCCTCTCTTTCCACTGGTGGACCCATCCATGCCCACCAAAATTGGGAGAAAGCTCAGGCACGTCTCTCGGTGCAGCAGGAAGGCTGAGATTTCCCAGGATCAGCATTTCTGCAAAGAGGCAGGGATTCTGATTCGCATTCCTGACACGCCACAGGCTTCCCCCGGTCGAGTAGGAATGTACCGCATCTCTGTGAGTATTCAAGGGGGTACACATCAGGCCTTGGTGGATTCTGGTTGTAATCAGACCTCCATGCATCAAAGCCTGATTCAATGCGGGGCACTGGGAAATGCACAGTTGATGAAGGTGAGGTGTGTCCTTGGGGATGTTCACAAATATCCACTAATGCCCACCACTATTCATTTCCGGGGAGAAAAGCATAGTGTGGAGGCAGTGGTTAGCCCGAGCCTCACCCATCCACTAATCTTGGGGACAGATTGTCTGGGATTTAGAAAATTAATAAAACAGCTAGTAGTGGATGAGTCCTGCAGTAGCATGTCACGGGGGAATTCTGCTGCAATGTTGGCTGGGGAGGCAGTCCCAGGGCCTTCCACGTCAGCTCCACATCATGATGACACAGAGAGTGGGGAGGGCACCTCCCCTCCTCTCTCCCTGGGGAATCCTCTTGGGGATTTTCTGCTGGAGCAGACATGAGAAGAGAGTCTGAGACATGCTTTTGACCATGTGAGAGTAATCGATGGTCAAAACCTCCAGCCTAATGTTGCGCTGTCCTACCCATATTTCTCCATTATTAAGGATAGGCTATATCGAATGATGCAGGACACTCAGATTACAGGAGACACGACACAGTTGTTGGTCCCAAAGAACCATAGGGAACTTTTATTCAATGTGGCTCATCATAATCCTATGGCTGGGAATTTAGATCAGATAAGACACTAAATCATCTCATGACCCGCTTCTATGGGCCAGGAATTTGCGCCGATGTCCGCAGGTGGTGTGCGGCTTGTCGCACCTCACTCCCTCACTCACCTCAATCCTGCCTGTACAACAGAGGGACACAGCTAAGGGAATTTGCACCAGGAAATAAAGTGATCATTTTACTGCCCACATCAAGCTCAAAATTACTCACTAAGTGGAAAGGGCCCTTTGAGGTCATACAGCGAATTGGGGAAGTCGACTATGAGGTCAGTCACACGGATAGGGGCAATGCATGTCAAATTTACCACCTCAATCTCCTGAAACCATGGAAAGAGGAGGTTCCTGTGGCTCTGGCAATGGTAGTTCCTAAGAAGGCAGAGTTGGGACCAGAGGTAAGTCCAAAAAGTGCAGCCCAATTCACCCCGGTCTCCTGTGGAGACCACCTTTCACCATCACAGAGAGCACAGGTTATCAGGTTGCAGTAGGAATTCTGCAATGTGTTTTCACGCCTTCCGAGTTGCACTAAGCTCATAGAGCACCACATAGAGACTCTCCCAGGGGTGGTGGTACGCAGCCGCCCGTATTGGCTCCCTGAACACAAAAAAATGTGGTTGAGGATGAACTCAAGGCAATGCTCGACATGGGGGTAATTGAGGAGTCGCACAGCAACTGAAGCAACCTGGTGGTCTTAGTTCCCAAGACTGATGGGACGGTCCAGTTCTGTGTAGACTATAGAAAAGTCAATGCGGTGTCTAAATTTGACAAATATCCAATGCCTCACATTGATGAATTGCTTGATCGGTTAGGTGCAGCTCACTTTTATTTGACACTGGATTTGACTAAGGGATATTGGCAGATCCCCTTGACTCCATTATGATGTGAAAAAACAGCCTTTTCCACTCTGTTTGGGTTACACCAATTTGTCACCCTTCTGTTTGGGTTGTTTGTGGCCCCAGCGACATTTCAGCATCTCATGGACAGAATTCTCTGTCCCCACAGTGCATATGCTGCTGCCTATTGAGACGACATCATTATTTATAGTAATGACTGGAAGCGGCATTTACAACATCTGAGGTCTGTCCTTAGATCGCTGAAGTGTGCGGGACTCATGGCAAACCCAAAGAAGTGTGCAATTGAGTGGGTGGAAGTACAGTATCTGGGCTTTCACTTCGGTCATGGGCAGGTGTGTCCCCAAATTGATAAGACTGCAGCAATTGCAGTCTGCCCAAAACCTAAGAAATAAAGGGGGTGAGGCAGTTCCTGGGGCTGGCTGGCTGTTATAGGCGGTTTGTGCCTAGTTTTTCAGATGTCACCAGCCTGTTGACTGACCTCACTAAAAAGGGGACACCGTAAATGGGAATGTGAAAGGTGCTATATAAATGTATTAACTGAGATGTGCAACCTTTGTGTTTAGTATATTGCAAGGCTTTAACTGCAAAAAAAAAAGCCCTAATAACAATAAGTAATAACCATGGGTCATGTTTGAGCGTGCACGCTCGAGCCTTGTTCGACACAACCGGCTGCTCTCGTGCAGCCAACAGAGCTTGTTGTGCGTGCCTTAAGGACTAATCAAGATAAGAAACACCTGTTACTGGTTAGAGCTCAATCAACATGCTCATAAAAGGACGCTGATATAAACTTTGAGAAGTATTATTCCCGTTGTTAGTATTGTCATCTCTGTTTTGTTTTCTACGTACTCTGGTTTAGGACTCTGCTTATGACTTTGTTCCGTTTATGTTTTTGACTCTGTTTCTGTTTTTTGAGTTACTCTGACCTTGCCTCACATTTTTGTATATTGCATGCCTGTAAATAAAACATTTTCCTGTGCTTACATCTATCTCTACCACTGCATCTTTGACAGAATACTTCACCCCGCTAATGGATGTAGCATGGAGGAATAAGCACACTGGACAGTCCCATGCTAATGTCACAGTGCTCAAGGCAGGATCTGTGTTCCTTCTCCAGCGGATAGGGCTGGACATCCCGGCGTCATATGACGGGGTGGAGCAGCTCCCAAATGGATTCCTACTGCAGTGCCGCTTCTTCTACGAGGACTTGGTGGAGCATAAACCTCCTCAGGGCTGGTGGGTTGGTTGCATGATTTATTGGCCTACTGGACTGGCATGCCGGTGGGCTGAAGCCCTAGTCAGAGTGCAGCACCCATGCCTCCGGAGTTCCAAGTTGTTCAGTGAAGAGCTCAAGTCCTGATTCCAGGCTTCCAGGAAGGAGGACTCCCAAAAAATTTTCTGTGGGGGCTGATGCCTAGGAGGCCGACAGGGCGGCCTCCGCTCCACTGCCCACTCCAGAGGCTGACAGGGCGGCCTCCACTCCAGGCTTCAGCGAGGACAAGCTCTTTGCTCCGCCACTGGCTATGAGGATGTCGTCACTCAGCCCAAGCCCATGTCCATGTCCATGCCCATGCTTATGCCGGTGCCCATGCCAAGATCTAGCTCCTTATCCATGCTAAGGTCAGAGTCCATGTCCAAGTCTATGTCCAGGCCCATGTCAAGCCCAGAATCTAAGCCAGAGTACACGCTTGAGTCCATGCCCATGTTCATGCCCATGCTGACATCAGGGTGCATGCCTGTGCTGAAGCCCAGATTCATGCCTGAGTCTATGCCCATGCTTGAGTCTATGCCCATGTTCGTGTCCATGTTGACGTGAGGGTCCATGCCCACGCTCGAGCCCAGATTCATGCCTGAGTCCATGCCCATGACCGAATCCATGCCGATGCCAGGGTCCAATGCTATGGTCAAGTCCATGTCTAGTCCGGAGCCTAAGTCTATGTCTAAGCCCATGTTTATACCTGAGCCCCCAACGGCCGTGTCCCTGCCCAAGTCTATGCCCAGACCTAAGCTTCCACCTGCATTTATGCCCCTGTTTTAAGGCCCAACCGGAACCCAAGCCTCTGCCTAAGCCAAGGTTCCAGTGCCACGTCCACCCAAAGCAGAGCCTTGAGCAGATATCTTCCCATGCCAGGTCCTTAACCCCGGGGCAGCCCAAGGAGGATTTTAGCTCCCAGAGGGAGCTCTTTTGGAGGGTTCTGTCACGTTTGCGCGTGTGCTCGAGCCTTGCTCGACACAACCGGCTGCTCTCGTGCATGCCCACAGAGCTCGTTGTGCGTACCTTAAGGACTAATTAGGATAAGAAGTACCTGTTGCTGGTTAGAGCGCAACCAGCGTGCTAATAAAAAGAAGGCTGATATTTCAGACTTCGCGAAGTATTATTTCTGTTGTCACAATTGTCATCTCTTTTGTTTTCTATGTACTCTGGTTTAGGACTCTGCTTATGACTTTGTTACATTTATGTTTTTGACTCTGTTTCCGTTTTGAGTTACTCTGACCTTGCCTCACATTTTTGTATATTGCACACCTGTAAATAAAACACCTTCCTGCGCTTACATCCGTCTCTACCACTGCATATCTGACACCATGAAAATGGTAATATTGATCACAATTCTTACTTTGTTTCCTATTTTGATATACCAAAGCCTGTACAATGTTCTGCTACTCAGCAATATGATTTGACACTGAATTTAGTTTAATTTTACTCATAGTTGTTCTCACTTCCATAATAAAATTAATGTCTTGCTGTTACTCTGTCATTTCCATATTGTTGTAGAGCCATCCGGCTCCATTTTTAGACCTTCTGCCTGAGGGTTTATGGTCATTTAGCACAAAAGTCTTTTCTCACAAGTCTTTTAGCACAAATCTAAATTTTTTTATTTTATTTATTTATTTTTAGCAAAAATCAAGCCTTTTAACGTGACTCTAAAGTCCTTTTGCACAAGTTCTAAGAACATTTAATCTTTATTATGAATACCTACTGATCATGTTTAAAGATGTTTGGATTTTTTTTTTATGGAAGTTGCTGAGATTCTGATCGAATATGACTGATTTGTATTTTGCCAGTCCACCATCTTGAAACCGCCATGTTTGATGTAGCCCGTATGTTAATCACCAATCCTCCCTCCAAACAATTTAACACGGTACACCAGTTCAGCTACAGTCAACTTCCAGGTTTGTTTTTATAAATGTCTTTTATTAAAGTAGTCAGCTTAAAGTATATTATATTTATTATTTACAATTTGGTAATTTTGATAATGAAAAAATTAAATCGAAATTTACAAGAGTTTAAAGAAACATTTTAGAAAGGCCATTTTCCATTGACTAAACATTATTAGTCTAAAGTTTCTTTGTTTATTCTTTATTTTAAATTATTTACAAAAGGAAAAAAGTTGAAGTAAGGAAAACTACTTACAGCTATTTCAATCATTTTAAGTTATTTACATTTTAGATAGAAATAACTATTAATTGCTGTGACTTCTAAATGCAAGAAAGTGAAATATTTAAGGTTATGAAAAAAAACCCATTGATAATCAATTAAACTGCAGGTGCCACTAAAAATGCACACGATTTAAGTAACTGAAAGACATTAATTTTTGGAAATGATCCCAAAAACTAAAAATTTTAGACTAGATTAAGATACTGTCTGTGCTGGATTCTTGTCAGCTTCTTTTTGCTGACAAGCCTAACCTGTAGACTCATCAGCACAGCTTCACTTTGTGGCTTTATTAGTCAAATACATACAAAAACAGTTATATGTGATATCAAACTGACTTAATAATTTTGAATAAGTTTTTAGGATTAGATTTCTCTCTTAGTCGGCAAAACACACGTTGTCAAGCAGGGCAAGAGACATAGTCCCCCAGGGAATACTTTTGGGAAATGTGTAAATTATTGATGGTCAGTGGAGTTTATGATATGATCAGAAGAAGAAGCCTTTATTTTTGTCACATGTACACTCAAGCACAGCAAAATACCTCTTCTTCTGCATATAACCCATCTGAAGCAACAAATACACACATGCATGCACACATGAGCACACACATACCCAGAATAGTGGGTAGCTATGCTACAGCACCCAGGGAGCAGTTAGGGGTTAGGTGCCTTGCTCAAGGGTACTTCAGCCATTTGTTCACCTAACTCCCTTTACATTTTTCCTGCCGGTCCCAGGAATCAAACCAGTGACCCTTCAGGCCCAAGGCTGCTTCTCTAGCTTTCAGGCCATGGCTGCCCCCAAGTGACAGTGAAGTTATCTATGAAGGTGCCCACAATTCAAGGTTTCTTATGACAACTACAAATATCTAAACACACCAAAGAATCGGATTTTCAGTCCACATTTCAGGAATAACTTGTCAACAACTGATTCATAACATGTAGAGCAGCAGAAAACGAAAGTTTCTGTTTGACGGTAATTCCGGCTTCTCATACCTAAACAATCATAATAAACCCCTTGCTATATCAAGAAGAATATTTCATTTTGATTATTGTGACCATTCCAGATTGAAATGAGAGTTGTGTGAAAGGACTTTAGATTTCTGCTAAATGACTTTACATTTGTGCTAAAAGACTTGTGCGAAAAGGCTTTTGTGCTAAATGACCTGCCTGAGTCATCTTAGTAATTATGAGGTTGTAAGTTGATTCTACCAGGTTAAATGGACACCTTAATACCAACATATGCTTACTTAAATGAGAGAATGTAACTTTGTAACTCTTGAATGTAACTGTTGTGTTGCTAACTTATTGCAGTTTGCCCCAGCACTTGATTCCAACAATCAAGTTGAATCTCCCAATTTCAACAACCAGTTAACTTGCTCGTCTTTGCCATCACCTATCTCTTCACCTAGGCATGACAGGTGTTTCTCTCCTGAAGGGTATGTTGTTTTGTAAATGCATGGTTTTAGTCTTTAGTAATAAGAATGTAACATCTTTCTTGTACTTAAAAATCATGTCTGGTGATCTACTCTTTTTATCAACAAATCTCATAACAAGACTAAAGCCAACAATGCACTGATACTGCTAAAAGGTGTTGTATGTATCAAAGCCTTGTACTGTATATTTTATTCCTCTGTGCTATAGAGCGTCATTGTTGTCCATACTATTAAAAAAAACATCAGTGAGCCATGCTGTTACACTGGCTGACATATTCCTTCATTTCTATACATGTATTAGTTTATTTTGACTCAATCTCACATACACCATCCTGCTGCCACAAGTACTTAATAGGGCACCTTGTTTGGCATAAACAGTTGTTGAAAATAGTCCTCAACAAATGGAATATTTTCTCCTGTTTGAGTAAAGTTTGTGGAAAAAAAAAGAAGAAGAAGCAACAACTGTTGAAGATGCAAAGGCTGCAATAGAGGAGGCAGAGGACAGTCTTGTTGGGGTTTGCAGAAATATCCCAACGCTGAAGCAGAGGGATGCCCTGGTGCAATCTGCTGTTGACTTCTTTGTTGAGGGCAGATTAAATGTTGCATTGCAACAGTTAGTATTAGTTTAAGCACATATTAATGGATAAGGCCCCAAAGCATGATGATATCTGCTATTGGCAAGCTCCATGTCAATCAGTAACAGATTTGCTTTCTGATTTTTCTACACTTTAAAATGAAAAACACTTGCTGATGAGCCTCTGGTTGTCCACTGGGCAGTGTTGCACACCTGCCTACTCATAACACTTAATGTTGATAGCTGGGTGACAGTATTTCATAGAAGTTCCACATTTGGGGAAACACATTTGGCAAAGCTTCCACAAAGCATACTGGAGTTTAATTGAAAATACAAGCACTAAATTTATACTCTGTTCCTATGATTTATTTAGAAAAGTGTAAGCTCATCCATGGAAACAAATAATTTTCATAAAGTAGAGGCCATAAAATGAAGTACTTATTCATTGCTGATATTTTTGTTGATTTTTACGTTTTAAATGGATTTGTGTGTGCAGGTTTGTGGAGGGCTTCAACACCCTTGGATTCCTCTATGAGATGAGGCCACACCCAGATATGTTCCATAGTATATTTGTGAAGGATGTGACACCTTTGAAAGCTGATGACCTCTCAGCACTTTTTCAAGTCAGCTCTTCCACACAAGTGAGTAAATTAAAAATGTGTTCATTTTTAAGAGGTGAGCAAAAAAAAAAAAAATCCGGCAGATATTTTTTGCCAGATGATGCAAAAATTGAGGTCAAGTGTTGTGATCATCATTTCCGGTAAGTGCCCAACTTGCTATGTTGAATTTGAGATAACACTACCTTATCGAAATTCACAAACTACTCAAGTATAGTGTATATAGTGTACTACATGGAAGTGTACTAAAGGAAGTATATGAATTGAGACATACTATTTATGCAAATAAACACTGGTTACATGGTGAATTCTAATAACTCCCAGCTGTTATATGTTAATTATATACACAATACATACAATGTAATAAAGACAAACGCAGCCATCGTGTGAAAATAAAACTACACAGGCAGTCCTTGATGGTCCTCTATTTTCAGTTCAAAATGAATGTGTAAACTTGTGTTAAAGTTAAAACAACCTAATCCATAATAATAATAATAATAATAATAATAATAATTAGTATTATTATTATTATTCCAAGTGTTATTTTAAAACAGAATGTACTTTTAAATTTATTGATTTGTGTAATTTATGTAGTTAACAACTAAATTTATTATTATTATTATTATTATTATTATTATTATTATTCCAAGTGTTATTTTAAAACAGAATGTACTTTTAAATTTA
>JAOTRR010084638.1:0-10491 GCA_028570945.1 Gogo arcuatus
TAAATGTTGTGACATTGCATAAGTTTATCAAAACAATGCCATGGCAAATGCATGCTGTAGTCAAAGCTAAAGGTGGTCCAACCAAATATTAGAGTGCGCGACTTTTTTTGGCAGGGCAGTGTATTATATGTATAAATCATTTTATTTAAATGAATTTAATTTAATTTAGACAAATTTGTCAAGTGATATGCCAGAAGAGTTTCAGTAAAAAGCTGCTTTGTAGTTAAGCAACACTACGATGAGAAATAACAATGAGTCAGTGACTCCAGCTTATTGTTAAACTCACCGCCTTTATCCACATCTTTGGCCATTTGACTCAGCTCCCTCTTTGTTGGGTTGATTCCCATCAAACTCATCAGCCTCTCTAGCTCCTGCGTCTTCACATCCCCATTCCCGTCCTCATCGAACATTTCAAACACACCTTTATACTCTGTGATCTGCTCTGGAGTCAGTTTGCTTGCCTCAAATGAGAACAGTTACTGTAAATAAGCATATCTGATTGAACAGTTTCATTATTTATGACACACAAGACACACTTGTGTGGTACTTAATAAAGTAGTGACTAGTGAGTGTATAAGAATCCAATACAATAAAGAAATATTTATGAAAAAAAGAAAAATAACATGCTAATTACAATATACTCAAAAACAGACATTTCACAGGTGTTCACCACATACAGCTATACAACCTAATGTAATTTTTTTTTTACATTTTTAGGCATAATATGTAGGATATACTAATATAAATGCTTACCATTTTGTCTGGACTGAAGACTGGTAGCTTCTGCGTTTGCTGGAGTAGTGATGGAGTCTTAAAACTTGTAGGCAATGTTATATTAAATTATCCCATGAGATTTTTACACACACCATAAATGGTATCTAAAAGATACTTCAGAGAGCATCTGCCCTGTCTGCACTAGGAGTAACACACCCTAGTACTTTTGAGTGTAAATTCGCAGACTACATTATGCTTAATCCTGATTATGTATTGGTAACAAAGAGGCCTTTAGTTCTTAAGGCAATTTCTGTTAAAAGTAATTGGATTAGTTGAACTAGTCTACCAGAATAAGGCTGGGTAAATCTCTGTCCCTCTTTGGGAATTGGTAACATTTAATCTATGTCAGTCTCAGCAGGTGCTTTAGGCTGCTCTGTCCCAAGCCAAATGTTGGCTAGGCAGCATACCAAATAAAGGGATAAATGAATAATTAGGTTTCTATTTCCAGTTCATACCAACTGTGGCCATCATTAGAAAGATTATTCCATCACATTAATTATTTTGAAATAGCTTCATACTGGATAGGGTCTCTTTTTTAGTTAGCTTGGTAGAACACTAGACAAGTCAGTTTGGGGGCTTTATATTTTACATTTTGACATTCATCTTAGTATTATAACACCTACACTAAAATGTTTTTAATTAATCAGGTAACTTTAAGTCCAATACGACAGCAAGTTTAAATGTTACAGACTGCGAATTACTGTGAGAAATTTTCTATTTAAAATCTCTCAAAACATTACACTTGAACATACTGTAGCCTACATGTCAGAAGGTAAACATGTGATTTCTCAGTTTACCTGACTGTAAAGCATTAGCATGTATCTTTCTGAAATTTAGGCATTTTGAGAGCTTTCTGGTAATAGCATGATAGTGGAAGCAACTTATAGCAAAGCTTAAAAAAAAAGATCAAGATTTTAAAACACCAACTGCAGCATCTTGAAAATGTCATGAGAACCAAGCATGAGATGAGGGGATGCAAGTGAAGTTAGAGGTGGTTTTAATGGGAGTTCAATCAAGCAAGCAAATCCAAAACAGCAAACAGAATCGTGGTCAAAACAGGTAGAGGTAAACTGAGACACAAACAGGATATTGTAGACTAAATTCAAAATGCAGAGTCATAAGCAAAACAGGTCAAACACTTGGCAACTGGCAAGTTAAACAAACGGCTTGGTATGAACAGTGTGAGCAAGATCAATACTTCATCATGTGAGTGTGTGTGCAGAGTCTTTAACACTTTAATGGCCACATCAAGATGGCCACACCAAGAAAAAAAGCAATAAGATATAGGGACTCAAATGTGCTCTACCAAATGGTAGACCAGGAAATTAAAAGTTTAAGTAGAGTGGCTATAATTGTGAACAGGTGTCCATGATTAATCCTCAGGTGACGGGAGCGTTGGGGTGCATGCTGGGAAGTGAAGTGTGAGGTGTGTAATGGAGTGCATGAAGCTGCAGGAGATGGAGAACAGGCAGTGGATGTGACAGCCCCCTCAAAAGAGCTCCCTCCGGGAGCTGGACATTTTCTAGGATGACCACTGAGACGGGGGCCGGGTTTGTCAGGGTGCGTAGTATGGAACACTTGGGTGAGCATGGGGTCGAGGATGCCCTTGGCAGGGGCCCAAGCATTGCTCTTCAGGACCGTACCCCTCCCACTCTACTAGGTACTCGAGGCCTCATCCCGCCTACGTGAGTCCAGGATGGCATGTACAATGTAGGTTGCTTGGCCCTCTACTTTGTAGTACTCCCTGGGAGTACTGGCTGTGGAGTAAGAGGCCAATGGTCCAGATGTGACAGGCTTGAGCTGTGATATGTGAAAAGAGGGAGCAATGCGGCAGTGTTGGGGTAATTCAAGACAGTAGGTTACTTCACTGATTTGCTTGAAAATTTTGTACAAACCAATGTAATGTGGATTTAACTTATGGCAGGCGGGCAGATTTTGGATGTCCCTGGTGGCTAGCCAGACCCTGTCTCCGGGCTGGTAGGGTCTCTCCCCAACTGTGGTCAGTGTTCCGTTTGTGGTGCTGGATGGTCTGGGTGATGCGCTGGTGTGTGGCTTCCCACACTTGTTCGCTCCTCTCAAACCAGCTGTTCACAGCCAGGGAGTCCATAGGGTTGCTGTTCCAAGGGAACAAGGTAGGTTGGAAACCCAGTACGCATTGGAAAGGGGTAAGTTGAGTGGTGGAATGCCTTAAGGAATTTTGGGTGTATTGTGCCCATGAGAGGAAGCGTGACCAGTCCTCTTGGTTGTCCGTGCAGTAGGTTCTAAGAAACACGCCGATCTCTTGGTTCGCTCTCTCAACTTGCCCATTGGCCTGTGGGTGGTATCTGGACGTGAGACTAACTGCGGTGCCCAGTTTGTCCATGAAACTTTTCCAGACTCTGGAAGTAAACTGAACTCCCCAACCACTCACAATATTCTCAGGGATGCCAAAGTTGTAGAAGACATCGTTAAATAATAGCTCTGCTGTCTCAAATGCTGTGGGCAGGCTAGGTAGCAACACCATGCGGAGGAAGCATGAGAAATGGTCACTGATAACCAGGATTGTGGTGTGCCCCTGGTAGGTCAGTAATGAAATTGATTGCAATGTGGGACCAGGGACGTTGAGGTGTTGTTAGTGGCACAAGTTTGCCTGCAGGAAGGGTTCAAGCGACTTTGGACCGAGCACACTCAGCACAGGATGAAACAAACTTGTTAATGTCTGTGATCATGTGAGGCCACCAGTACTTAGCTTTGAGGAGTTGATAGGTGTGTTGTACTCCTGGGTGGCCCATGGCCAGTGAAGTTTGAGCCCAGGTGATCAGACAACCTCTGAGGCATGGTGGAACATATGTGAGGTCGGCAGGGCAGTTGGCAGAGACATAAGATAAGGTGCGAGCGAGCTCTTGGGTGATCTCCCAGGTAATGGCATTAATGAAGCATGAGGGGGGCTGGATGTGTTCATGTACAGACTCAGGCTCATTGGTACCATACTGTCTGGATAAGGAGTCAGCCTTTGTATTGTGGGCACCAGGATGATAAGTGGAACTAGGTAAAGAATAAGACCCATCTGGCCTGACATGGGTTCAGTCTCGTGGGTGTGCATAGATACTCTAGGTTCTTGTGGTCAGTGAAAACAGTGAACAGGGGGTTAGTGCCCTCTAGCCAATATCTCCACTCCAGTGCCAACTTGATGGCCAGCAGTTCCCTATTCCCAGCATCATAGTTTTGTTCAATGGGGGATGTTTTCTTGGAAAAGAAGGCCACTGGGTGCAATTTAGGCTTTTCACCAAAACATTGTGATAGAACCATGCCCACTCCTGTGTCTGAAGCATCCACCTCAACTGTGAAAGGTTTAGTTGGGTCAGGGTGTTTCAGGATGGGCGCAGAAGTGAATGCAGTCTTGAGGGCAGAGAACACGGCTTCTGCCACGGGGTTTCACATGAGCTTCTTGGCTCCCTTTTTGAGGGGCAATGTGAGGGGCGTAGCAATGGTGCTGAAGCCACGAATGAAGCGCCAATACAAATTGGCAAAGCCCAGAAAGCATTGAAGGTCCTTGACACTTTGAGGAATGGGCCAGGCCGTGACCATGGAGACCTTTGATGGCTCCATGACAGCTCCCTCAGGACTGATCATGTATCCCAGGAAGGTGACAGTGGACACATGGAACTCGCACTTTTCAGCCTTCATATACAGTTGGTTAGCCAGGAGACGTGAGAGAACTTGCTTAACGTGAGAGATATGGCTTTCACAGGACGGTGAGTAAATCAGGAGGTCATCAATGTAAGCAATGACAGGTTTTCCAAGCATGTCCCTTAATACATCATTTATCTGACATTGGAAGGCAGAGGGGGTGCCAGAGAGTTCATATGGCATGACCGTATACTCATAGTGCCCGCTAGTTGTACTGAACACTGTTTTCTACTCATTTCTGAGAGAGATGCGCACCAAGTTATAGGTGCTCCGAGGTCCAGCTTAGTAAAGACTTTAGCTGACCTTATCTGTTAAAGTGCCGAGGGAACGAGCGGTAGTGGATATGGATACTTGACAGGTATTTGGTTGAGCCCTCGATAGTCTATGCAGGGGTGGAGGACCCC
This sequence comes from Gogo arcuatus, assembly GCA_028570945.1. Classification (NCBI taxonomy): domain Eukaryota; kingdom Metazoa; phylum Chordata; class Actinopteri; order Siluriformes; family Anchariidae; genus Gogo; species Gogo arcuatus. The sequence continues at coordinate 4,848 of JAOTRR010084638.1, forward strand.
TCCTTTCTTTTCCAAGAAGAAAAATCCTGCTGACACAGGAGAGGTGGAGGGGCAAATGTACCCCTGAGTGAGTTCTTCTTGCACATACTCCTCCATAGCATGCTGTTCCATGAGAGAGAGAGGGTAGATGCGGTTGTGAGGTGGAGTGGTGCCTGAAAGCAGGTCAATAGCACAATAGTAGGGACAGTGTGGGGGAAGGCCACTGGCTTTCTTTTTACTGAACACTTCCATGAGTTTGTGGTACTCTTTGGGTATCCTGACTTGGTCCGAGGCTTCGGGACTTTCAATTGTAGTCAAGGCTAGGCAGAGATGGAGGCATTGAAGACAATGTTTAAGACAGTACCAGGATCACTGGATGATTTCGCAGTCTGCTCATCAGATGACTGGATCATGTAACTCCATCCATGGCATGCCCAGGATAACGGGGTGAGATGGTGTGGAGGTGACCAGGAGACTCATGGTCTCACAGTGCAGACTGCTGACCTGAAGGTCTAACGTGAGGGTACAGTGGGTCACTATGCCAGCACTTATGGGTCCCCCATCAATGGCGCGAATGCGCAGAGGTGTGGCGAGAGGAAGGAGAGGGATTTGGAGTTGTTCCACCATGAACTGATCGATGAAGCTTATGGCCACTCCTGAGTCCATCAGGGCTGTGAGAACAAATTGGGATCCTGAGAGTTTTATTTTCACTTGCAACATCAAGGATTTGTGAGAGAGAAACTGAGATGGACTCACTGGGGGTGGTTGAGACATGGCAGGTGTTCTGTCTCTCTCTCTCTCTCTCTCTCTCTCTCTCTCTCTCGATGCATGCTAGATCTGAGGTGCTCTAAATCACCACAGTAGAAGCACTGGTGCTCATGTTGTCACCTCTCTCTCTCTCTGCGACGCTGAGCTGTGTGTGTCCAATCTGCATGGGTTCAGGGTTGGTTAATGGAGCTGGTGAGCTGGCGAGACTTGACAACTTGGACTGGCATTGGATGGGGTGATCAAGGTGGATCGTGAGATCAATGAGCGCATCCAGGATGACCTGGTCATCACAGCAGGCAAGTTCTGTGAGGACATCAGTGTTGAGCCCTTCGTGTAAAGCTGCTTTCAGGGCTGGCTCATTCCACCCGCTGCCTGCTGATAAGGTGCAGAACTTGAGGGCGTACTCAGCTGCTCGCCGTGATCCTTGGCTGATAGCCAGTAGACTTTTGCCAACATCTTTCCACTCTGGTGCGTGATCAAAGACTCTTCTGAACATTGAGACAAAGTTTATAAGTTAGCGTAGATCCACCGCCCTGCTCCCAGATAGCGATGGCCCACTGGAGAGCTTTGCCTGTGAGTAACTTCATGAACTGAGCCGCTTTGTCATGATCAGAAGCTCCTTCTTGGGCTGCGTAATACAACGAGCACTGGTGTAAGAAGCTACGGCACCTGGCAGCATCTCTGGCAAACTTGTATGGATGAGCGATCAGCGAGCTTGTGGCGACTGAACGGGTCTGCTGTGGTACTTGCGTGGAGCGAGGCAGAGACACCCGTGAGAACACATCGGCTAGCTGCATGAGCTTCTCCTCCGTAGCGCAGAGACATTGTTGCTGTTAACCCATGAGCTAGCCCTGGTTGGCGAGAATGCTGCACAGGCTCTCTCTCTCTGCTGCATCCATGTTACGACAAAGTATTCTGTCACGGGAACCAAGCACGAGGTGAGGGGATGCAAGTGCAGTTAGAGGTGATTTTAATGGGAGTTCAATCAAGCAAGCAAATCCAAAACAGCAAGCAGAATCATAGTCAAAACAGGCAGAGGTAAACCGAGGCACAAATAGGATATCACAGAGTAAATCCAAAATACAAAGTCGTAAGCAAAACTGCTTGGCATGAACAGTGTGAGCAAGATCAATACTTCGCCATGTGAGTGTGTGTGCAGAGTCCTTAAGTAGAGTGGCTGTGATTGTGAACAGCCGTGCATGATTAATACTCAGGTAATGGGGAGTGATGAGGTGCATGCTGGGATGTGTAGTGTGAGGTGTGTAATGGAGTGTATGAAGCTGCAGGAGATGGAGAATGGGCAGTGGATGTAACAGAAAAAAAGTCATTGATATTAAACAAAACACAACAAAGCACACCATATTATTATGATTAAGTTGGCATTGTATATAATTAATATTTAATAATTTAAATAACATAAGACAATATGATACACATAATAAAATGGCTTAAAAACCAGTTTAAACGAAGTTGAAAGTGAACTAAACACAAGTCAAAAATGAGCCTGCAAAACCTAAATATAGCCTACTGAAAAAAGTCATAGAACATATTTTATTGCTAAACACATATGCAGTACATGTCCAAATAGCAATCAGTTGGAAACTGATTTATGTAGCCAGCTTTGACTTACCCCAAATTCACAATGAATACGTCAATGCTGGCACGACATCATGCTACATTTTTATTAAAAAAACTAATGTCCTAAATGTACAACTGTGTACTGAAACATTGAAGATGGGGACAACCGAAGTTCAGCCCAATAAAAACATAGCATGAGACACAGGGGCAATGATGAAACCAGTTTATATGCCACTTTTCTGGTAAAATATGAGTATCATTAGCATACAAGCACACTTGTTTCATATTTTAGATTCTTCAAAGTAGCCACCAGTGGCAGTGGAGGCGGGGTCAAGCACCAGTTTGTGAATGGAAAGCGAGGCCATGGAAGGTGAGTGGCTGAATGATCACACCTGTGATTGTGTGTGTGTGTCTGTGTGTCTTTCAGTGACGGCGGAGGGCTGATAAGGGAGAGAGAGCCGAGAGGAGGCAGTTCTCTCAGCTTGAGCGCGTGCTAAAGTGAAGTGACGTTGTCTAATGCTGAAAAGCGATTTCCTGTTAAAATAAAACAAAACCCCCCTGCAGCCTGCTTGCCGAGCCCATGGTGTCCCCGCCCCTCCCTTCCCTTATGTTTCTGTGTCTTCCCCCCCAGGCGAGTGATCCCCGAGCCACCAGTGCAAGCCTGGGCTGGTGTGCTGGCGCTGCAGGGAACCTGCGCGCTTCCAGGATCAGTGCCATGCAATGGAAGTGGGGGCAGTAGTCCGGATCCCCGATGTGCCAGAGACTGCCCTTCATTGGGCCGGAGCGTATCGCATACTGGTGAGTATCCAAAGGGATACATATCACGCGTTGGTGGATATGTGGCTGTAATCAAACCTCCATCCACCAAAGCTTGATTCAAGGTGAGGTTTTGGGGTACAGCACGTGTGGTGAAGGTTCTGTGTGTGCACAGGGATGTTCACGAATACCCACTGGTGCCGGTTCGCAACCAATTTCGGGGAATAAACCATAATGTAGAGGCGGCGGTTAACCCACGCCTCACCCACCCACTAATTCTGGGGACTGATTGTCAGGGGTTTACGAGTTTAATGGAGTGCATAGCGGTGGGTGGGTCCTGCAGCAGCATGTCACAGGGGGATCCCGTTGTAGCATTGGCTGGGGAAGCCATCTCAGAGCCAACCACATCAGCTCCGCGTCATGGTGACACAAAGAGGGGGGAGCGCCCCTCCCCTCTCTTTGGGGAACTCCTTTGAGGATTTCCCTTTGGAGCAGGCATGTGACAAGACTCTGCGTAGTGCTTCTGACCAAGTGAGAGTAATCGATGGTCAACCTCTCCAGCCAAATGTCACACTCTCCTACCTGTACTTTGCAGTAATCAGAGATAGGTTATAACAAGTGACACAGGACACTCAAACCGGTGAAAGGATAACTCAATTGTTAATCCCAAGGAGCCGTAGGGAACTCGTATTCCATGCAGCTCATTATAACCCCATGGCCGGACACCTAGGGCAGGGAAAACACTAGCCTGTCTCATGGCCCATTTCTATTGGCCAGGGATTCGTGGGGATGTCTGTAGGTGGTGTGCGGCATGCCGTGAATGCTAGCTGGTGAATCCGGTAGCCATGCCAAAGGCTCCCTTGCACCCTCTTCCCCTAGTTGAGACCCTCTTCGAAAGAATTGGGATGGAACTCATCGAGCCATTAGACCAGTCTGCACGAGGGTATCATTTTATTTTAGTCCTGGTGGACTATGCAAGTGATACCCGGAAGCCGTACCGCTGCGCAACATTTCTGCACAGTGTCGCAGAGGCTCTGTTTAAAATTATCTCCTGAGTCGGGATTCCAAAAGAAATCCAGACTGACCAGGGCACTACGTTTATGTCACGCACCCTTCGCGAGCTCTACGAGTTATTGGGGGTTAAATCTATCTGCACCGGTGTTTATCACCCACAAACCAACGGCTTGGTCAAACGGTTTAACCAAACCCTTAAAAACTTAATTCGTAAGTTTGTGAGCGAAGACACATGCAATTGGGATAAATGGCTCGAGCCCCTGTTGTTTGCATTACAAGAGGTTCCACAATCCTCAACAGGGTTCTCCTCATTTGAATTACTATATGGGCGTAAGCTTAGCGGCGTCCTAGACGTGATGCACGAAAATTGGGAGGAGGGACCTTCTAACAGTAAAAGCAAAATTCAATACATTCTTGACCTGTGCGCAAAACTCCACACACTCAGCGACCTAACACAAGAGAATTTGCAGTAGGCACAAGAATGTCAGTCCCGGCTGTAAAATAGGGGTGCGCGCCTCCGTGAATTCATTCCGGGAGATAAAGTGCTCATGTTATTACCCACGTCGAGCTCTAAATTACTCGCTAAGTGGCAAGGGCCCTTGAGGTCACACGACGAGTCGGGGAGGTTGACTATGAGGTGAAGCAAACAGATAGGGCCGGGGCACGGCAGGTGTACCACCTCAACCTGCTTAAACTGTGGAACTAGGGGGTCCCCGTGGTGTTGGCATTGGTAGTTCAGGAGAGCGTGGTGCTGGGGCCAGAGGTCAAAACAAAAGTAAGCACTCAACCCACCCCAGTCCCCTGTGGAGACCACCTCTTGCCGTCCCAACTTGCGGAGGTTGCCAAGTTGTAAGCTGAATTTCCCAACGTGTTCTCGCCCCTTCTCAGCTGCACTCACCTCATAGAACACCACATCAAGATGCTCCCTGGGGTGGTGGTACAAAGCCGCCCCTACCGCTTACCCAAACACAAAAAAATTGTGGTTCGGGACGAACTCAAGGCCATGCTCGAGATGGGAATAATCGAGGAGTCCCACAGCGACTGGAGCAGCCCAGTGGTCTTGGTCCCCAAGACCGACAGGTCGGTCCGGTTCTGTGTGGACTATCGAAAGGTCAACGCGGTGTCTAAATTCAATGCGTACCCGATGCCTCACATTGATGAGTTACTCGATTGGTTAGGTGCCGCTCGTTTTTACTCAACACTGGGTTTGACAAAGGGATATTGGCAGATCCCCTTGACTCCTCTATCCCGAGAGAAAACGGCCTTTTCCACCCCGTTCGGCTTACACCAGTTCGTCACTCTTCCGTTTGGGTTACCTGGGGCCCCTGCAATGTTCCAGCGGCTTATGGACAAAATCCTCCGGCTGCATACTGCTTATGCCGTATCATTATATATAGCAGTGACTGGCCACGGCACCTAAAACACCTCAGGGCCGTCCTGGAGTCACTGAGACGTGCGGGGCTCACAGCTAACCTGAAAAAGTGTGCGACTGGGTGGGTGGAAGTATGGTATCTGGGCTTCCACTTGGGTCATAGGCAGGTGCATCCCC
>JAOTRR010084673.1:0-10486 GCA_028570945.1 Gogo arcuatus
ACATGTGACGAAAATAAAGGCTTCGGCCTTGGTTCTTCTTCTGGTTCTTCTTCTTTCACTGTACCTTTTTCTGAGCATATTAACATATATACAAAATGTAGATTTGTTTTTTAAACAGGACTTTTTCCCCCTTGTATCCTCCATGTATTCCCCCCCCAGTCCACAGTTCAAAAGTTCCAAAATTCTAACTTTCCTTCATGTATAACAACAAACGATGGTTTAGGGCACATTATGTCCTTGTAAGGCTCAGGAACAAAGGCTCGGATGTGTTTGTCTGCCTCACAGAGGCAGAAGGAGCAAGCCGAGGTATGAGAGACAGGAGAGGAACTACCACTGTAAGCTTACTCTGTTGAAGGCAGAGATAGCTCAGCTGAGAGGAAGCCTCCAAAAGGAGTGGCTACGTCAGCAGCTTGATCGTATGCTGAGGTCACTACAGGAAATCCAATTGAGTGGGAGTGAGTGCAGATCTACACACAGACTATATGAGGAAGTGTGCATTTATGTTTCACGCTTTAAGAACATTTCTGGACATATGAGGCATTTTTGTTTGCTTGCTCTTACCTATATAAAGGGTAGAATGTCACAGAGACAGTGTTAATGTGTTGATGTCTTGAAGCTCTAGGCTTTGTTTTAACCATAGATTAGTTTTACACTGTCTCTGCTGATTATACGAGGATTGCAGCTCCTCTTTGATACGCTTCTGTGCTTTTTATCTTACTTTTATTTCTTGTAACCATTATATTTATTATCTTGGCAAATCTTAATCAAATAAACCGAAACCCCTAGAGCGGGTGATTTGTGTACCTTATCTCTGGGTTGAGTTTGGTTTTTTTGGGAAGAAAATTCTCACGGGCTTTACACTGGACCATCAAGGGTAAGTGGATGCCTATACTTGTAATTCTGTAGTAAAGCTTCTCTAATGTAATGTAGCTAATTCAAAGCCATGAATAAATCTTAAATTAGGGGTAATTTAGGGTTTAACCAGTACAGTACAAAAAGGTGATAGCACGGTGCTCCACCAGACCCGATCTGGCATGCACAGCTGGAAAAAGAGTTCATTGAGCTGTCGGAAACCAATACAACAAAAGATATCCAGGCTTATTTCATTAACTTTAGTCTCGTCTGTCATGTGCAGCCACTATAGGTGCTCAGCATCACAACCCATGCTTGTCAATTTAAAAATAAAAGGACATGAAAAAGAAAGGTGTGTCTGTACACATGAATTACATGTCAGTTGTTTGGCAGAGTCTTGGAACTGAATGTAATAAACTTCTCTTCCTGGTTTATGGTTGCTTACTTTTTAGGTGCCTTCAATGCTTGTCCACACAGTAAATATAAATGTAATTATGTAATATTAGGCTTCTGGAAGACTTCGAAATGTATTCTCGTACTCATGAAATTAACACCGATTCCCATCGTGTTTATGATGCCCCTCACTGATATCAGTTATAATATCCTCTTCCCAGGTTGTGCAAAAAAAATCCACAACTAAATCACTTACCTTTTAACTATCGCTGTGATTTATGTTTAAGAGCTCTGTGATTTCTCCTGCTATGAATCATACAGGAACTATGCTATGTATTATCTCTTAGAAGGCTGCACTGCTTTTCTCATGCACACACAGCCAATCAGCAGCCTTCTTATAGATCATGCATAGTAACACGGAGATTTTGTTTACACAAAGATATTTGTTTTATACACTGCAACCCTGCTATAATGAACTCTCTTACTACGAACTTTCACATATAACAAACTAAGTTTGTGTCCCCCGTCTTTAGTGACAATGAGTCGGAGGCTTCAAAAAAAAAAAAAAAAAATCACTGAGCCATGTGTTCCTCTTCCCAGCAGAGACAAACAATAAGTAATCAAGTCCTCAGTTCAGTTAATAATATGTGTTAATGCCATAAACTAAAGGCTCATCTGGCCTATCTTAGGTGTCGATCGCTAACAATTATTGAGAATGGTGATCTAAGGATCGATAAAAGGATGAAATGACTGCTGATACTGTGAAAACACCCAGTTAAAGCATACTGGTGGCGTGACATAAATGATATCATTGATGATTTGCAACACATGAATGAACTGAATGGTGAAGATTTAGAAAACATAGTGAGTCAGGGGGTGGACATTGACATCAATACACCGGTAACCTCCATCATTTCCATAACAGATGAAGAAATCATCACCTCTGTTTGTGATCCTATAAATCAACCAACGAACTGTGATAGTGACTGGGAAGGAGAAATTAGTGATAAGGAGAATGTGCCTAAAATTTCAGATGTCATTACAGGACTTGAAACTGCTTTGCATTGGTTAGAATCACAACCTGTTGACAGCATCAAGGTTCTACAGCTTCACCAGTTGCTTTCCTATGCATGTAAAGAAAACGCGACATCAAAGAAAAAGCAGTCCAGGATTTCAGGTTTCTTCAGCAAGTAAAAGTGATGGGATACTTCTATCATACTTTTACTAACAGAAAGGTTAGAATATTCACATTATTTTTATGACATTGAAAAGTGACATTTCCTTTACTTCATAAATATGTAAGTGAATTAAGCATAAATGTAAATTAAACACATTGGTCTTGTTTTATGTAAGACTGAATGTTTGGTGTGACAATTGGTTTCATTTCAGTATTACAAACTTTTTGGTATAACGAACTATTTGGATGTCCCCCAAGGAGTTCGTAAAATTGGGGTTGCAGTATGCCATTTTATTGGCTGCTCGTTGAAATTGTGTCAATATGAATACTTGAATATACTGAGTGGGAAATCTCCAATGTATTTTGATACTGGACATGAAGGGTTTTCCTCAGAAATGTGCGATCAGTGGTACAAAGTCTGAAGGGTGTTTTATCGTTGTTGTTTTTGTAATGAATTTCTACCAGGATTTTAAAACCTCATTGAAATAAAAGCATGTTTTCAAGGTCATAAGTATGAATTTCTGCAACATTCTTTCAAAACATGAAAGGGCAGATATTATACTCTGATATTATGCCAAAATCCACAATTTGACTATTTTAGCCCACACAATGTATTTCCCCATTTATCTCAAAATCGTGACTTGCAACTTCCAACTGGTTCTATTATGGAGGGTCATATGTGATTCTACTTCAGATAAGCCTTACTATCTTCCAGAGACTTCTCTTGGAATGCCCTGAATTTTTTTTTTTTTTTTTTTTTTTGAGAGCATGGCCATTTTTGTAGATGGGACACTCTTTACTTGGGTCCTCGACTGTCTCTTCCCCCCTTCCCCTGCAGTTGTCATGGAAGCCTGAATCTCAAAAGTAGCCAAAAATACACTTACACGAATGAAGTACCTTAAAGCGCCTTTATTGCATAGAAACAATCAAAGCACTGAGTATTGTCTGGAACGCACTGAAACCCTCTGACTTAGAGCAGTAATTTTAAACTCTGTCCCGGTACAAGGGACCACCCTTAGAACCGCCCTAAAACAAAATGGTGGCTCCTAATTAAATCATTGTAAAAGGACTTTTCTTTGTTTGAACACAGACTGGCTGCCCAACACAGACTTCCCATTGGCTATAGCACACAAAAGCTAAGTTTGAAAATACACAGACCCCTTGCAACTCCCACCATATGACACCCCCAGCTTTTACTTACACAATTGGAGTCTGTGTTTAACACTAAGAACTTCTGTGATGATTACAATCACTGGTAAATAAAACATAATTGTGTTTACACATAAGATCCTCTAAATATTTGAACTCATAAATTGTTCCTAGGCTCAGCTTAATGGAGCCTAGTGACAGAAAAACCGCTAAGTAGAGTACCATAAACTCAAATTTATTCAAGCTAAGTAATACAACATAATTTCTCAGTGATCTTAGAAAAATATTTGTGGCAAGCTAATGCAGTTTTCTCTGGCAGGCCTCTAAAATATTGGAATGAGAAAGTACTAACTTTCTCAACTGGCTAACAAAAATACATTCCACAGTTTGACCTGTTGACCCTTGTAACATAAAGAGCCGGGCTCAAAAGATAACTATAGCCACAGAAACAGGAATCTAAATACATTTTAAAGCTCTACAGCATACTAAGCAGTAATCTTGAGGTATAAAATAATCCTGCACAGTTCACCTTTGTTCAGAGTTACCCACTTCCCTTCTGTTGACTGAAATAGGCACTCTTGTTCTGTAATGCTTTTTGAGATATTTGCTCACTTTGGAGGTTCTGATGGGTGGCGAAGCTGAAGACCCTAATTTGGGGTCATTTCTCATTCTGGCTTCATCTTTAATAAAGACAGTGAAAACAGTGAATGGAGAGAATGCCATGAAATGTTCTTGTTTGTACTTTGTTCCATGTGCCATCTGTTTCTCCTGCAGGCTAAATGTAAGTTTGTCCACGATGGGATGGAAGTATGTGTGAACAGTGAACTTCATTTTATACATTTAGTTAAATTTTAAGTTGTTTTTATCATAGCACCTACTTTTCCTTCCACCTTCTTTCTTGTAGAAAGGCAATAGCAAAGCACGCAGAAAAACACATTCTTCCAATTAGTCAGTTGCGCAATGGCAGAAATGAAACTGTGGCAGTGGGGATGTGATCGAGCACCAGTTTCTGAATGGAGGGCAAGGCCAGGGAAGGTGAATGGCAAAAAGATCACACCTGTGTCTAATTAATGGTACGAGTGTCTACGTCTCTTGCACTGACAGCCGAGGGCTAATAAGGAGGGTGGAAGCAGAGAGGAGGAGAGCTTTTTGTGGAACAGAATTGTGTGTGTGCATGTGTGAGTGTTGTGAAGCTGAAAAGCTTAAACAATAAAACATGTGGCAGCATGTAACCCACCTGCCCCAGTGCTTCAGTGTCCCACCACCCCTAAGAAAGTGTTACACTGGTGCCGAAACCAGGGAGCACTGAAGCAAACTGCCGACATGGAGTCCTCGCCATTTAAGGAGCTCGCCCATGTCCTCGCCACTGCCCAACAGAACCAGCACCAAGTGCTGGTTGCCCTGCATAATGAACAGGAGCAGCTCTTTGAAGCGCTGCTACAGGCCCAGCAGGAGGATCACCAGGCATTCCGGAACCTGCTTGCGTTGGCGGGTACCCCAACAGCAGTGTCAGGGGGCTTTCTCCACATCATGCTGATGAAGATGGGGCTTCACAATGATCCGGAGGCCTTCCTCGCATTGTTTGAGCAAGCCGCGGAGGCGTGGGGGCGGCTGGTCGAGCAGCGAGTGGGTCGCGTCTACTGCCGTTCCTGACTGGAGAAGCCCAGCTCGCCACCCAGCTCCTGGACAGCAGGCTGGAGCACATGGCCTTGAAGTGAGCCATACTGCAATGCATCGGCCGTACCCCCGAGCAACAATGTGTCAGCACTTCCACTCGCTGACTCTGGAGGAGGTTGGCTGGCCATTCACTTTTGGCCAGCCGCTCTGGGATGCCTGCCAGTGGCAGCTAAGGGCGGAAGATCATGATGCCAAGGGTATCATCGATGCGGTCGCACTGGAGCAATTCATCGCTCGGCTGCCAGAAGGAACAGCAGAGTGGGTCCAGTCCCACAGCTCAGCACCACTGGATTGTGCCATCGCTCTGGCTGAGCACCATCTGGCGGCGGATCCAGTGGCAGGCAGGTGTCCTGCCTCTCTTTCTCTCTCTCTCTCTCTCTCTCTCTCTCGCCGAGCCTGTGGTCCCCCTTCTCCTTCTCCCTTGTGTTTTGTGTCTCCTCCCCCTCAGGTGAGTGATCCCTGAGCCAGCAGCACTGCAGGGAGCCTGGGTACTTCCAGGACCAGTGCCACGTGATGGAGGTGGGGGCAGTGGTCTGGATCCCCGATGCACCAGAGACCGCCCCGATTGAGCTGGAGCGTACCACATGAGTGAGTATCCAAGGGGTACCTACCACACATTGGTGGATTGAGGCTGTAATCTGACCTCCATCCGCCAAAGCTTGGTGCAAGGTGTTTGGTGAAGGTTCTGGGTGCGCACAGGGATGTTCCCAAATACCCGCTGGTGTCTGTCCGAATCCAATATCGGGGAAGAAATTATAGTGTGGAGGCAGCGGATAGTCCATGCCTCACCCACCCTCTAATTTTGGGAACAGATTTGCCAGGGTTTAAGTATTTAATGGAGCGAGTAGTGGTGGGTGGGTCCTGCAGTAACGCGTCATGGGGGGATCCTTGCATAGCGTTGGCTGGGGAGGCTATCCCAGAGTCATCTACATCAGCTCCGCATCATAGTAACGCAGAGTAACGCATAGTAATGCAGAGAGTAGTAACGCACCCCGGCCCTCCTCTCTCTCTCAGGAATTCCCAAGAGGATTTCCCTTTCAAGCAGGTGGGAGATGAGACTCTGCAACACGCTTTTGACCCGGTGCGAGTAATCGATGGTCGAACCCTCCAGCCCAACGTTGCACTCGCCTGCCTGTACTTTTCAGTAGTTAAGGATAGGTTGTATCGAGTGATGCAGGATACTCAGACTGGCAAAAAAGTGACACAGTTGTTGGTCCAAAGAGCTGAGAGGGAACTTGTATTACATGCGGCTCATTATAACCCTATGGCAGGACACCTAGGGCAGGATAAAACATTAACCCATCTCATGGCCCACTTCTATTGGCCAGAGACTTGTGGGGATGTCCGCAGGTGGTGTGCTGCATGTCGCGAATGCCAACTGGTGAATCCCATGGCCACCCCGAATGCGCCATTGTGCTCTCTTTCCCTAATTGAGACTCCCTTTGAATGAATTGGGATGGATCTCATTGGGTCATTAGATCAGTCTGCACAAGGGTATCGCTTTATTTTAGTCCTAGTGGACTATGCAGTGCAATACCCAGAAGCAGTACCGCTGCGTAACAATTCCACACACAATGTCTATTTAAATTCACACTATTTAAAATTATCTCCCGAGTTGGGATTCTGAAAGAAATCCTGACTGATCAGGGCACTGCATTTATGTCGCGTACCTTTTCGAACTCTACAAGTTACTGGGGGTTAAATCAATCCACACAAGCGGTGACCACCCACAGACAGTTTGGTTGAGCTATTTTAACCAAACCTTAAAAATTTAATTCGTAAGTTTGTGTGCGAAGACACACGTAACTGGGATAAATGGCTCGAGCCCCTGTTATTCGCAGTGCGAGAGGTTCCACAAGCCTCCATGGCCTTTTCCCCATTAGAATTATTGTATGGTCGCAAGCCTTGTGGCATCCTAGACGTCATACGGGAAAATTGGGAGGAGAGACCTTCTACTAGTAAAAGCAAAATTCAATACATTCTTGATCTGCGGGCAAAACTCCACACACTCGGTTATCTAACCCAGGAGAACTTGCAGCAGGCGCAAGAACATCAGTCCTGGCTGTACAATAGGGGTGTGCATCTTTTGAGAATTCACACCGGGAGATAAAATACTTGTGTTATAACCCACTTTGAGCTCCAAAATTGCTCGCCAAATGGCAAGGGCCCTTTGAGGTTACACGGTGAAATGGGGACATCGACTATGAGGTGAAGCGAAGGGATAGGGGTGGGATGCTGCAGAATTTCCTGGTCACACTCACCTCATAGAACACCACATCGAGACTCCCCCGAGGTGGTGGTGCATAGCCGCCCACACAGCTTACCTGAACACAAGAAAACTGCATTTCGGGACGAACTCAAGGCTATGTTCGAAATGGGAATAATCAAGGAGTCACACAGCGACTGGAGAAGCCCGGTGGTCTTGGTCCCCAAGACCGACGGGTCGGTCCGGTTCTGTGTGGACTACAGAAAGGTAAATGCGGTGTCTGAATTCGATGCGTACCTGATCCCTCACATTGACAAGTTGCTCGATCAGTTAGGCGCGACTCATTTTTATTCGATGCTGGATTTAACAAAGGGATATTGGCAGATCCCCTTGACTCCCCTATCCCATGAAAAAACAGACTTTTCCACCCTGTTCGGGTTATTCGGGGCCCTGCCGATATTTCAACATCTCGGACAAAATGTTTTTCCAACACGCTGCCTATGCCACGGCCTATCTCGACAACATCATATAGCAACTATTGGCCATGGCACATAAAACACCTTAGGGCTGTTCTGGAGTCATTGAGGCACACGGGGCTCACAGCTAACCCAAAGAAGTGTGCGATTGGGTGGGTGGAAATATGGTATCTGGGCTTCCACTTGGGTCATAGGCAGGAGTTTTTGGGGCTGGCTGGCTATTATTGTAGGTTTGTGTCTAACTATGTGGACATCACCAGCCTGCTGACTGATCTCACTAAAAAGGCGACACCAGATCTGGTCCAGTGGATGGAACCGTGCCAACAGGTTTTCACCCAGGTAAAGGCTGCACTGTGTGGCAGGCCACTATTACACTCCCCTGACTTCTCTGTCCCCTTTGTTTTGCAGACTGACACATTGGACAGAGGGCTGGGGGCCATTTTGTCCCAAATGGTGGAGGGGGAGGAGTGCCCCGTGCTGTACATTAGCTGCAAACTCTCAGTGCAAGAGACTAAGTACGACACCATTAAAAAGGAGTGTTTGGCAATCAAGTGGGCGGTCCTCACCCTCTGGTACTAACTGCTTGGATGCCCTTTCACCCTCTGCCCAGACCATGCCCTGCTCCAGTGGCTCCACCGCATGAAGGATGCCAACTTGCGGATCACCCTTTGGTATCTAGCTCTGCAGCCCTTTAAGTTCAAGGTGTTCCACAGCCCAGGGGCACAGATGGTGGTGGCAGATTACCTCTCCCGCCAGGGGGGCAGTCAGCTGCAGGCCAGATGGCTCCTCGTGCTGAGTTGGGTGGTGGGGGGTATGTGGCAGTGGCCATGAGGTCGAGTGCCAGTTTGTGAATGGAGGGCAGGGCCAGGGAAGGTGAGTGGCAAAACGATCACACTTGTGTGTGTGTGGCTTTTGATATCAAAAGTTGGCTTTTGATAGTGTTTTAATACATTGAATGGCTTTCTCATTCAATCCAAATTTCTTAAGTACCTGATATAGAAATGCCCAATTAACACTATCAAATGCCTTTTCAGCATCAAGGCTTATTAAGGCTGCACTGATGTTATGTTTAACATGTTCAATGATATGTAAAGTTCTCCTTATTTTATTTTGAGTTTGGCGTCCCTTAATAAAGCCTGTCTGATCTTCATCTATGATGTCATTCATAAAGTGTTCCTCAATTATTGCAAAAAGATATGTATACAGTTTATAATCTATGTTAAGTATTGATATAGGTCTGTAACCTGAGCAGGTCTCGCTGTTGTTCCCCTTAAGAATCACGGATATTACAGCTTCCTTCCAGGATGGTGGGAGTTCGCCATGTTCAAGTGTGTGATTAAATGATGACTCAAGTAGTGGTATCAGTTATTCACTGAATGTTTTGTACCACTTGGGTGGTAGGCCGTCACTGCCAGGAGATTTGTTCGCTTTTAGTCTACTCACTGCTTTCTCTATTTATGTTTTTGTAATGGGTGAAGTCAGGAGGTCATTCTGGTTCTTCCCAATTGCTGGCAAGTTCAATGTCTCTAGAAACGCTCTCATTTGGTCAACGTCAGCTGATGGAGGCTGGCTATACAAATTTCTGTAATAGTTCATAAAGTTAGTTTCAATCTCTTTAGGTTCATAGGTTATCTGATTTATAATTGTATCTCTTATCTTATGAATTGTCCTATCAGCCTGTTGCTTTTTTAGTCTATTTGCTAGTAATCTGGTTGCCCTAGGCCCCACTTCATAATAGGATTGTTTTAAAAATCTTGTCTTCTTTTCAGTTTATGTGCTTAATATTTTATCTATACTATCCCTAATTTCTTTAATTTTAGGAAGCAATGAGAGGTCACGTGTGCTCTTATGTAGCTGTTCGATTTCAAACAGTTTCTCCTTTTCTTTCTTATATGTTGCCTCTTTAACTTTTGTAATAGACACTGTCTTAGCTATAAGCTTTCCTCTTATGACTGTTTTAAGAGCATCCCACAAAATAATGGGGTTAACATTTAATCTCCACAATTTTATTTTCTCCTGTGGTTTTAATTGGACTTTTAGGTAAACTGCACAGTGATCCAATAGCTTGTACTCATTTTTATGTCCTGGGCTGATGCTGGCAAGGTATCATTAGAGAAATAAAAGATGCTGGACTCTTGAGCTGTTTTGTCAGACTCTGCTAAAGGAGTCTGATAAAACCTGGACATGATCTGCATTGAAATGATCTGCTGACTTCTTATATTCAATTTCATAATTGTAAGCCATAAGGATTAATGCCCACCGCTGCATCCATAAGGCAGCTACCGCTGATTTTGGCCCCAGTATTGACAGCAACGATTTGTGGTCTGTGATTAGAGTAAACTTGCATCAATATAAGTATTTATGAAATTTCTTCAATGCCTCTTTTTTGATCTGGGCATATTTTCTTTCTGCCTCAGTTAGTGTGCGTGATGCACACTATTCCTCTCACTGTTCCTCTCCATTACTCATAATGCCAACCTCAATGAAGAAGCCTTTATTTTATTGTCACATGTACTCTCTCAAGCACAGCGAAATTCCTCCTCTGCATTTAACCCA
>JAOTRR010084719.1:0-10478 GCA_028570945.1 Gogo arcuatus
TTCACTGTGCGAGAGTGCATGTGACAAAAATAAAGGCTTCGGCCTTGGTTCTTCTCATAACCGGTTCTACAGTGGAGATGAGCACCAAGTTCCTTGGCATTCACATTGCGCAAGACCTCGCCTAGACAACCAATGCCAGCTCCCTGGCTAAAAGAGCCTGGGCGAACATTCCTCCAACCAGCCTCACCACATTCTAAAGGGGCACCATAAAGAGTGTTCTGACCAGCTGTATCACTGTCTGGCAATCTCCAATTGCAAGACCCTACAGAGAATAGTGCGGACAGCTGAACTCATCATTGGCATGCCACTACCCCCTGTTCTGGACATTTTTCACTCATGCAGCATCCTCTAGCATTGTGGACAGTCCCTCCTACAAATTATTTGCCCGTCTGCCATCCGAAAGAAGGTTCTACAGGATCCGCTCAATGATGCCAGACTGCCAGACTGGGTGACAGCTTCTACTCCCAGGCTGTCAAACTCCAAACCACCATGCTGCCTCTCACTACACAAATCACGCTGGGAAGTAACTCACCACCCCACTGCACATACACTTTGTACTGACTCACTACAGTACACCACTGTCACTTTAAACCTCATTCGTATCAGGTTTCCTTTACAAGCATTACAGCCCTGACACTTTTTACTAAATTCATTCTAGTCCCAGCTTTGGACCCTGTGTTTACTTTAATGTCTGATTACCATGCTAAATTAATTTTGTGATTGAAGTGTTTATGCTCTACTTCTCCTCCATATACTCACCCCCACAGTTTCCCATACCCCTCTCCCTGCATGCTGTTTATTCCTGTTGCATTTTGTCTATGTTCTGTCAGCCCTGTGTATTAGTGTGACACCAGAGTGGATTTTCACTCCTGTAATATGCCACTCCCACAAAAATACTCCTGTCCCATTCTGCTCCCATGACAGAATTTTTTTTTAAAAAGTCCCAATACCAGAAGAATGACTCCCATCCCATCTCGTTCCCGTGTTGTGTTCACTGTTCAAAATTAAGCAAATAGCATTTTTTTGTATATAAAAATGGGCCTATTGTTATTATGATTATGGTCCGGCCTGCTCGCATTGACTTTTTTTTCCTGTCCTGTCCCAGTCATGCGACAAACAGTGAAATTGACTCCTATCCTGCGGGAATCCCACAGGAATCCCGTGACCCAGAGGATTCCCAAAAAAATGTCAACCTCTACTGTGTATGTCATACATGTATCTTACACCTTGGATCCAGGAAAAGTGTTATTTCATCTCATTGTGTACTGCACATTTTTATAACGCTGTGATGACAGTAAAGATCTACTTGACGACTTGACTTGAAACAAACACACCACTGGATGTTCTAAGCAACAATACAAATACAGTATTGAATTTTGTGTTGAGTTTATTATCTATCTTTGTTCCCTGCATTCTTTCAGGGAGTCTTGTGGTACTGGGGGCAGACCGAGCCATCTTTGCCTATGGTAGTGAGGATGTCATACTAAACTGCTCAGTAGATTCCCATGTACCAGTCAGTGAGATAGAAGAAGTGACCTGGAAAAAGACTGATGGAGACCAAGACATCCTTGTCCTGCTTTATCAAGACAGTGAGATCTTCCCAGACTCCTCACATGAGCGTTATCTGGGGAGAGTTGATTTCTTTTCTTCTGAAATCCCTAAAAGGAACTTCTCACTAAAGCTGATGGATGTAAAGGTGGAAGATAAAGGAGAATTCATGTGTGAGGTCCATACTAGGAACATGTCAGGACATACCATTGTGGTTCTGCAGAGTGTAGGTAATGTACCTGTCAAATCACTGGTTTGAGAGTTGACTGTCAGAAGAACAAATGATAGTTCAGGTCTTCACCAGATGTTTATTATTCATGCCCCATTCTTCTAGGTTTCTCTGCACTTCATATAGCAGTATTGGTGCTATGCTGTGTTGCACTGTTACTTGCAGTGGGATTTTGTGGTCCTGTTTTTATCCTGTTGAGAAAGAGAGGTATTTGCCAGACATTGTTCATAAAAACATCTTGTAATAATAGAGCCATAAATATCAAGCTTTTTTTCTTCTTCTATTTTTCAGTTGATAGCAAAAAGGGCATGAAAAGGCATATTTTTCTGATTCTCTGTCCAAACATCTGCATGTTTATGGCTTTCTGGTTGTGGTCAACAGACGGTAAATCCAGAATCATCTCCCTCCCTATTTTTAACAGACATTTCACCTTCCTTGTTCCTGACTGTGGTTTGTTTGATTCCTCTTTATAGGGTTTCTCTCTGAGGTCATCGCTTGTTCAACTGTCAGTATCATGAGGCCTGTTATCCTGATGAAAACCTCTTCTTATCTTGGCATATTACCACGTAGGTGTTTGGAAAAACTTTATTTTCTTCAGTATCATGAGGATCATCAGGAATATTTTTACTTCCTTGCCTTCAGGAGAGCTACTTTTAATTTAGTCTTGGTATACAGCATGTATAAAGTATACAGTGTATGTAAACAACTTATTCATTTTATTTCAGAGTGCTTACAAAAAGCAGTGAAGGCTTTGGCTGTTCCACTTTACTATTCAATTATAGCAATGACTGCATGTTCAAGTAAGTTTGCACCAAAGTAAATGTCTTGCGCTGGGGAGTACCTCAAACTCTCTCAAAGCCCGAGTTGCAAAAAATGTACCTGATTTATTTACCTTTTTGTGTTACTTTACTGTTTTCCTTCCTGACTTGTTTACTTTCTTGCTTGAAAAGCTTCCTTTAAAGGAAGCAAAAGTGTCTTGTGGTAATAAAACTTACTTTTGCACATTAGCACTAGGGGCTGCAGTTGTATCATATAACAGAAATTAAAATCACAGGGCACTGCCATTTTATTATCAGAAACTTTAAAATGTTAACGTTTCCTATTCTTTGTTGTTTATTTCCCAACAGATCCTGGCACAGCTAAAAGCAGATGCTTTTCAAATCACAAATTTATATTGATGTGCTCATTCTTCAGTATATCACAAAAAATATAGTCCTGTGGTATAAGAGAATTATTTCTTAGTTATGGCTAAATGTATACACACTGAGTAATTGAATAAGCATACAATAAATCATTGTTTCCTTTTCATTTAATTTGCTTACATATGTATGGTAGGTAAGAGAGATAGGATGAGACACTCAGTGGAATCTAAACTGCATGTAAATGAAACTCTTCCTTTTGGTTCTATTTTCTTATTTAGTTTTCTTTGGAAACCTTGCCCGGGTTCAGATAACATCTGGACACATTGTAACAGTACTGGCAGTCTTAGTAGTGGTGATTAGCATCAGCGCAGTTGTATTAGGTAAGGAAAAATACACTTTGTGTTTTATTTAATTTCTTTAATGACATGTACAATGTTGTATTTCAATTTTACCTACAAAAAAAACATGCTGACATTTATGCAAAAATATGAGTGTCTGAGGAGAAAAAAGGAAAATATGAGTTGAGTGTAATCAGCATAGCAGTGGTATGGAAACCCATTTGAGGGTATGACCTCACTGATGGAACCAATTGACAAGGCAGCTTCCATCCTCCAAAAAAAATCATACCAGTCTTTAAACATTCCTTCTTTCTTAAGCATGACCTTAATCTTGTTTGTTTGTTTACAGCTGATAGCAACGGGCAGACAGACCTGCCCATCCTCTGTTTATACAGTGGCATTTCTTTTCAATTTTGAATGATTTGTTTTCCTTGTCTTTTCATCTTCTATAATTAATGCCATTATAAAATGACTGGTTTTCACAAAATGTTCTCCATTTTGTAGTCCCTGATCTAGAGAACTAGCATGAGGATGTGTTTTTGATAGAGAATACAAAGGATTTCTAGAAGTCACTCTAGGTGGAGCTATATGGCATCTGCTAAAGGCAGTAAACATAATACAAATAAGCAATTTAATCTTGATAGTATAATCTGTGTATATAAGTGCACTAATCCATGCAGATTATATGATTTGAAGTTCATCAAGTCAAGGTTTACATTACTTACATTATGGGATTTTCCAAAATTAGGGGATTTTCATGCTAACACAAATTTCTTGTGTAAAGAATGTTGATAAATGAAGCCCATTGTCCTGTTGCAAGGTAAACCTCTGCTACAGTCTCAAGTCTCTTGCAGATAGGAACAGGTTTTCCCCTAGGATTTTTACCTCCGCCAACTTTGTTGGAGAAGGTTATGTTTCGCCTACATTTGTTTGTTTGTTTGATTGTTCCCCATGTAATTCAAAAAGTAGTGAACAGATTTTGATGAAATTTTGAGGAAAAGTGAGCCATGGGCCAAGGAACAATTGATTAGATTTTGATGCAAATTCAGAAATGTGGTTTGGCGGAGGCATGCACTCTACTGAGTGCCCTTCTAGTTTATGCCATGTATTTGGCTCCATCCATTTTCCCCTCAACCCTGACCAGTTTCCCAGCCACTGCTGATCAAAAGCTTCCCCACAGCACAATGCTACCACCATCGTGCTTCACTCTGTTGTTAATGTGATGTGCAGTGTCAGATCTAGACCGAATATAGTGTTTTGTGCCAACATCAGAAATGTCAAATTTGGTCTCATGAATCCAAAGATCTTTTTTCCTACGTTTTTCCATGCTTTCATGTGCCTTATTTAAAATATTGGCTTTCTTCTCACCACTCTTCTATAAAGCCCAGGTTTTTTGTTTGTTTGTTTGTTTGTTTTTTGTAGTGTTGTTAGTTTGGCAAATCTACAATTATTGAACTGATTAATTTCCTTGCTCTTTGTTAAAAAAAAGTGAACTATTTTTGTTGAGAATAAAATAGAAACTGCCCCTCATTGTTCCACAGCTGTCTATGGGCTCCAGATGCATCTGACTATATGCATAGAAATATTCAACCTTGCACTGCTTGGAATTCTTCTCAGTAACAGTAACAGCAATTTTGACTGTGAGTACTGTAATGCAATGCTTGAAATATCACCTCAGAGAACAATTTTCAATGTACCAAATATATTCAAATTAATAGATTTAAACTGTACATCTGTTCATTCTGCCCCATGACCATACACAACTCTTGGGACCTTCAGACAGCTTTGAGATACCTTCTGTAATAACACCTCAGATCATGGGGATGATGATGGTTCTCTCTCTACAAAGGCACCTTTTTCAAGGAAAACCTTTTGGACGTAAGCATTGGTACCATAATTGGTACCTGAATTTATTATAAACTCAGTAGCTTATAGTCTAGAATCCTGTAGAGTCTACATTCTAGTCTATTTCACTAATGTGCTCTTGGTACTGTTGAGAATTTTTTTACTAGACACATGTATGATGTATTTTCTTTACTTTCTCAGGCGTGCATATTGTTCTGTCATCTATTATTGTGGCTATATTCAACCTCAGTACAATTTCTGTTTATATTCTACTCTCTATTACGGTAAAAGATTTTGCCAAAGGTAAGTACTTAATATATTATATAGTCATGTCCATAAATATTTGGACTTTCACAAAGTTATATTTTAGCTGTTTACCACAGTATACAGTACTGGGCAAAAATTTTAGGCATCCTATATTTTTAGTCCAAATTTTGTTATAGGTGTTTATTTTATTCCTTCTGCATTATTGAGTCAGTATAAAAAAAAATTATATTTCCAAATGTTACATATTTTGTTGGAAAAGTAATGACAGAAAAATGTTAGTATGACAGTTTAACATATTACGTCACACCACTTTTCAGACAAAAAAAAGCATAATGGGTTTTTGCAACAGTCAAAGTGTCGAAGAACTGCGGCAGATTATGATAAGATAAATGTTTTTGACCTCGTAAGAGAAATCCACCAAGACGCTCAGTAAAACATAGCAGCCAATTTTCTTATAAAACTGCCACATTGTACCTGAGGAGCTCAGTGCAGATCTGAGAAAGAGGATCATAGGTTTATACAACTCAGGAATGTCTCTTTGAGCCATTTCTAAACAACTGCAGATTAACGACTTTCTCAGATCTGCACTGAGCTCCTTGGACTTTCCCATTGTACTGTGTGTTTATCAATTCAGTGAGTGCTGTCAAACAAACACTGTAGCTTCTCTGTGCACAGCTTCTCTTATAATTTTGACCCTGTGATTATTTTAGAAAACCCAAAATAAATTTTGTACAATCGTTCTGCCACAGAAAAAGAAACGTTCAAAGAAATCATGGAAAGCCTAATATTGCCATGATATTCCGTGATCTTCATGTCCGTGCATGTAAACTTCTGACTGCCACTCTATCTATCTATCTATCTATCTAGGCGTAGATATAATAGTGTGTGTGTGTGTGTGTGTGTTTTCTGACTTTCAGGATGGATACTTCTCTTTGAGGGTGTATTATATATACTTGCATGGTTAGCAGTGATCTATATATTGTGTTGTCACCGAACACAGAGACAAGGATGCTGCTCTCAGTGGAGAAAAATAGGGTGTAAGTATCATAACATCTTATCATTTTCTGTTTCTTTTCCTATCATGTTTATTTATGTTTAGATTCTATTCTTTGATTTCTTTTTTATCATATATAGTATTTTTGTTTCATTCCAGTTAATGTTAGAATGGTTGGTTTAATATTAAAATGGTGTAGGTTCAACAGAAAATAAATGGAAAAAGTGCAATACATGTAAACATGGATTCTATAATATCAATAATAACAGAAAGATGGAGTGGCACAGGGTGTACGTCAAGAAAATTCTAGTAATTCTAGTCATTCTAATAGTTTTCATTAATTATGTCAATTAGATTCATTGCCATTGATTGTATTTGTTGATGATTCATGTCCAAATTTATTTCACTTTTCAGATTTATGCTGCTCGGTCTTTGTTGCGTTTATGATCACCACGTCTGGGGCAGTGTCCTTTCATTATGTAAACATTATCATGGAAGATAAAGGTACAAAATGTCCTGAAAATCATCTTCTGAATTATTAGTAGGCATCTATATAAAGTCATGAAGCTGTGAAGACTAAGGTGAAACAATTAAAGTTTGAAATGTTTTTCATTCAAATTTCTACTGAATTTTACTGAATCTGCTGAGAAATTATATTTGTAAATAATAATTATTTTTATTATCTTTGTGAATTGAATAAGTGAAAATATAGGTATATACAGTATGTACGTCAAAATCTTACTCAATTAAAAGCGAAAGTATCCAAGTGAAATATCCAGTTAATATCAGCAAATTAGTAAAGACTTACCTCAACATGCTTTTTCAAATATGCCTTCAATGGAGGTAAAGGAGACGCCTCATTTTAAACCAGTCTGTGCTTACTCCGGCATAAAGTATAACTACGCCAAAATAATACTTAAGTATAGTAATGAAGTACAACTATTCAAGTATTTTCCACCTCTGATCATTTTCAATCACAGTCATTTTTTCCACCTTTTAAGGCTTCAGTATGATGGTGTGTAACACAACACAGTAAAATGACATTCTTAAAATTCAACATTAATTAATTCATGCATTTGTTTCTATTTGAATGATGGTTTTAGATCGTGCTGGATATTTGGCTCTGATTGTATTGGTCCATGTTTTGGTAGCAATGTGCTTGTTCAAACATCCAAAACATTTACCTGGTGAGTTGAGTTAATTAATTATTATTATTTTTTCTGTCTCATCATGTGCACCTTTGTACGGTTATCATTAGCTTATTAATGAATCGTTTTGTTTTGTTTGTTTTTTCCTCAAAATGTTCTCAATGTATTCTCAATGACAGATTTCCTTCACACTATGATCTACATGTTTGGAGCTGTAGGTCTCAGTACTGTAAATGTAATCGCTCTTGCCACGGAGCTGATCCTGAAAGCAGGTATTGTATGATTCATTCATTGTATGTAGGATGTGGTGATAATTGTTCTGAGTCTTTGCTGTCCTTATTGGAGCTCAAACTCTGAAAATAGTGCAAGGTTATTGCAAAAGAAGAACGATTCCTAATTTTTAATATGCAGGACATGACACATCAGGGCAATGTTTTCCACCAAGGCCTGAGGAGTGCGAATACATATGAATTTACAGAAATGAACTGTCATACTAGGGTTAGTCTTTATACTTCGATAATATTGTTTAAGAGCATCATTCATAAGGCTACATGACTCCTTTCCTAATAACTGACATAAACATGTGTAAGGGCTCAGTTTTTATGTTAGTGGGAGGTTTTTTTCTGGATTTTTCCCCCTCATTTTCTCACCAATTTGGTCATCTGCCAGTGTCCACCCACTATCTAGCTTTCCTCTATCCGATGGAAGCTCCCAGCCAGGACAGGTGAAGGCGACATGATTCCTCAAAGACTCGTAAAACCAGCCAACCACATCATTTTTATTCTGCTCATGCTGCATCGGCATAACACACTCAGATTAAAGCGCAATCTTGTATCATCTGCATACATGACCTCAGAGATGCCCATGATTGTGCTCGTGCTGCTGTGATTGATAGGGGAGAGAGTATGCCCCTCCCACTCAGGGAGTTGCTCACTTGGCTCCTGGCCACAGACGGCTGAGGCATCGTTGGGATTTGAACTCGTGCTCTCCGGGTGGAAGAGACGACATACCCACTCTCTCCCGTGTCACTCACAGTGTCAAACACTAGCCAATCGTGGGTGTCTGTTAAATTGGGAAGGATGATCCACTGTGGCGACCCCTAACGGGAGCAGCAGAAAGAAGAAGATGACACTTTCAGAAAGTCGGTTTATGCAAATCCTTCTTCTACATTCATACAAAATACGACAAGTTGTGAGAAACAACATAAATTTTGAATAAGATCAGCTTTCCAGTTCATGTTTTGACTTGATTTAGGTGAGATTTAACTGTGCTATTGGTTTCTAGTGAAAGGAGCACGAACTACAGAAGATCTACGTGTGATTGTTTTGCCTCTTGAAACGGTGTTTCTAATTGCTTGGCTCACTTTGCAGATCTACGATGCCTGTGAGTACTGTCAAGTGCAATTATTTACTAGTTCAATACACGTTTTATAAACGCAACACGCCACTGACATTGTAATTCCATGAGACGTGACCCTAAAACAGTCATGATTTAAATAATTCACTGGTATCCTAAGAAAGCATGATTTGCTGTTCTGAAATCTTATACATTATATCTGAAGTTGAGTTCTTTATCCGACTCAGGGATGAGATTGAAAGACAGGTAAGTTCATTTTTATTGGTAATAAATATTAATTTCATAAATAATGTTTAAGCTTTCCAGCAGGGTCTGTCAATCAGGATAAAATGCTGTATGACAAATCTTTCACAAGTCTGTTGTTGTTTTAAACAGAATAAAACGTAATTTTGAAGATGAGAAAACAGCAGGACCTGAGGTATGATGCTTAAAAATGTCATTTGTTGATGTGTTAACATGTTTATATTTGAGTATTGTTTATTATATTGAGTATTTTTGATTTGATAGCTTGTGTGGAGACATGAATAAATATCCAATTGATAAAAATGTCATTTTCCTGCCTTGTGTAACAAAGCCATACAGCATTACTAGCTAGGCGTTAGCCAATTAGCTCTCTGCAAATCTTTAACCTGTTCTTGCAAAATGTTAAGGTAAAATAAAAATCTCATGATAAAATCAAATAACATGGACAGCATGGTCATTGTTATCCAGTTTGTTCTTTTAATGCATTAAAAAATAAACTGAGTTTTAAATCTTATCATTCAGGCCGGATTTACTTGTGTGATTTGTTTGTCCGTGTAGATTGTTCCGGAGATGAAGGTTCTCTTCGACCCTAATCCTAACCCTAACCCTGACGAATCTGAGGTGATCAGCAAATTATAAGCTCCCAGAAGTATTCTTGTTGATCTTTTATAAGAAGAACATTTACTGGAACTTTACTGGACATCCGGAGTAAAGAGACGTAATCCCTCTGTTTCAACACTGTTTTAACAGACTTGTTGACATGACATTTAATGATCTACAAGTCAGTGAAAATCATTTGATTGGAGCTGTTGAACTCGTGCCGATTGATCTTAAATTTTGAAACTGCTTTTTTTATGTTGCTTGTACCATAAATCTGGGTTATATTGTGTAAACATTATATTAACCTTATCGTTTTAGAAATAAAGATGCTCCAATTGAACCCTGTAGATTAGCCGGTTATGTTCTCCACTTTCTTTTTCCATTTGACATTCTCATAAAGTGGATTTATGGACTTCAGACCCAGACTGCATGCTTACCAAAGGTCAAGGGGAATGAAGCAAAACCCTGGAATACACTAGTTATCGGTCAAAAGTGCATTTTAGTCGTACCGATGCTCTAATTCAACTTAAAATAATCTCTCTGTTCATTTATATTGTCGAAACACCAATTGAAAATGTTCCAAAACCCTTTGTCTTGTCTTAGAATGAAATTGATACAACAGCAAAGTCAATAAATAATAAAAATACACACTGTGATGATGGTAAAAAACTACTGAACATGTGACGATCCTGCCTCATCCCCAGTCTCCAAAAGTATATATATATATATACAGCTCTGGAAAAAATTAAGAGACCACTGCAAAATTAT
>JAOTRR010084729.1:0-10476 GCA_028570945.1 Gogo arcuatus
GATAACTTTAGGACTGCAGTTGTCATGAACAGTTTTGCACTTAAGTCTCCATCAATGAACAGTTGAAAACTTCAACAAAATAGACTTCATGTCAAACCTATAATGAATATCCTGGATACACAATTACACTTTTTTGACCATATAGGACACAGTTATAGAAGCCAGTTATTTATAATCATGCTAACCAGCCAAATGAGGCTTTTTATCAGCCAAATGAGGATGGGTTTCCTTTTGAGTCTGGTTCCTCTCAAAGTGTCTTCCTCATATCATCTCAGGGAGTTTTTCCTTGCCACCATTGCCTCCGGCTTGCTCGTTAGGGATAAATTCATATGTTTAAAATTTATATTTTCTGTAAAGTTGCTTTGTGACAATGTTTATTGTTAAAAGCGCTATACAAATAAAATTGACTTGACAAGCAAAACCACTGATGCATGGGGGTAACTCTTAACTGTAACAGCAATATAAGTATCAGGGCCAAACGTTAATAATGTTTAAGAAATTGCTAAATTAAAAGAAAAAAGCAAACCTATACTGAACACCATCAGTCTCTTAAAATGGCTCCTACACTAAGTCAGTAATACATTATGACTAAACACATACTTCAAGCTATGCTTATTTCAAGGGAATTTTTACAGCCAGGAGAAATATCCTTCAGCAAAATCCATTATAGTATCATGTAACTATCTGAGAAAAATATATTGCTGTGATATGACCTCACTTCCTGTTTGGCAGCTTCACCAATGATTTCAATAAGCTGTGACAAACAAACCCTTTCACAAATTTTTGTGAAGCTTGTTCTGAAGATTAATTTTGCCAAATTCCATGAAGATTGGACAAATTTTGTGACTTGTGAAAACTGTTAAGCATTTTTAGTAAAATCCAAAATGGTGGAATATCCAGTATTGTGGAAATTGATGTCATGGGGTGTGTTGAACTCAACTTGAGCCAAGGAATCGCAAGCTGCCTCATCTTTGAAAAATCGGGCATACAGTTCAAAAGTTACATGCATAAATGCACCTCCAGTTTTGACCCATTGGTGGCACAAGAGCACTCAAACTGCAAACATGAAACTTGGTGAAAAGAATCAGGGGACTTTCCTTAATCAGTGTACCAAATGACTTATTACTGTATGTATCAGACCCAATACAATGCATTCCTCATTCATTAAAAACATTGCATAGATTTAGTGTCTTTTCTGGTTATAAACTTAACTTTACTAAGAGTGAATGTCTCCCCATAAATACTCTAGCCCGATCTGTTCCAGGCTGGGTATTAATATAACTTAGGCCTTCCCTGAGCTTTATAATAAGAACTTTACACCGTTGGTCATGTAATTTTTAGCTCAAATTAAAGTGGAAATTAAATAGTGTAACATAATTATTATACAACCTAAATGGGAACTATTCCATCCACTGAAATTAGCCATAAATAGGTATCTGTAATACAACCCCATTTCCAAAAAGGTTGGGACACTGTGTAAAATATAAATCAACAGAATGCAATGCATATAGTTAATCACGTTCTGTTTTTATTTACAGTTTACATCCCAACTTTTTTGGAAACCAGGTTGTAAGACAATAGCGACACTCCTCTCACTGAGCAGTCAAAAAGAATTCCATTGTAACTTAGGGGAAAGATTAACAAAGCTTAAGTAACAAAAAGCAAGCAATCCAGGGACCGAAATCATGAGAACATTCCAACACCGAGTCACAAATCTTTATACACAAACCTTTATTCCTAAAACTACAAAACTAACACAAAAAAACTAACAAACAAATAATATGAAATGAATGAATTATGAAAATGAAATTATCAAGACTTAATATTACCATAAGACTAGGTTACTGTCTTAACCAGTTAGTTGCCTCAGACCCAATGCAGCACAGTGGCGGTAGATTTAGAGAGAGTAAACATCTTATGCAGAGAAACTTATAGAGGAAACAACAGAAAGCACTGAAGTTATCAAAATGATTGCATGGAAGTTTGTTATATGCACATTTGCTCTGGAAGTCATGCTGCTTTGAAGATGGACTCATGGCAGAAGCGATCAAAAGTATTCAGATGGATTGAGTGTGTTAAAGTCTTCTTGAGGTTTTAGGAGTCCTGTGGGTCTCATGGATAAAGTTTCTTGAAGAATGAATCTGTGTGTTGCAGCTGGAAGCAGTGTGTTTGCAGATTGGAGATTCGTATTGATGGAAAACAAGGAAGAGCTCAAAAGTTTTGAGTGTGCCTGACAGTTTTGTTTTGAGCAGTTCATGCATATGTAATTATGCAAAATAGTAAACTGTCCAAAGGGCTTTTGACCTTGCTCCTTGGGAGATGGTCTGGGGGAATGTGATCCCAGACATTCCGGAGGTGCAAATTTTAAAATAATTTTATACTTCATTACAAAACATATGGATAAACACATGCTAATGCAAATTACATATCAGATTTAAACTGGGAAGAGTCAGAGCTTCAAAATTACAAAACACATTTAAAGAATTTATCCACTCGCAAATTATTAGGCATAAACATACTTATTAGATTATAAAATAGGTGGGATACATTTACATGGATTAAAATACTGATTGTTATAACCTTCACACCCAGTTGAATAAAACACATTAAGTTGGCCTCATTGCCAAACCAAACACTTTTCTTTGACTAAGGAACATCTTCCTTTGTCCTGAGCATGTGTTGCCCAAATAATGTGTTTCCTGAAATGTTTCATTGTTTCATTTCAGCTAAAATGCTTTTGAATATAACAGCCTTCAGAAAGTCCATAGTGGAGAAGTCCATAAAATGCTGAGTTAGGCGGAAAAGTCTGTTGAATCAGGTGGCCATTTCATAAAATTGTCATTGTTCTTAACTTGTGCATTCCAGCATCTTCCCAGGGTAGTATAGATAGCGGTGTTTGAAACAAAGGAGTTCTTCAAGTCACCAATTTTTTGTACTTGAATATGCCATGAAATAAAAAGAATTTGTAGGTTTGAGAGTGGTTGTTGATAAAATATAACAACATTTCTGATGAACATTTCACCATGGATGGATTTTGATCCTACAGTCAATAGGTTAAAATATGATCTCCAAGGATGGAACACCATTAGTTTATCACTAGTAGGAAGAATTAATTGTATCAAAATGAATGTTCTAACCAGCTTTCTTTACCTTTTTCAGTGCTTTCTCCCCAATTTTTTTTTTCAGTTTACTGATGAAACTATATCATAATTCACCTTGTCTGGTAAAACACCTAGAATACAAAACAGAGATTCCTCCAGAGAAATCATATCAAGGGAGGCTTGTGTTTACCAAATTTCCAATTTTATAATTTGGCAGCAAATGTCCAGAAAATACTTTACTGGTGTGTAAGTTCTCTTAGGGGAGACACTGGAAACAGGCTCAGGAGGCAGGAGTGAGGTGCAGAAAAAGTGCTCTTTATTTAGAAGTGGAGTGAAGGTTCCTTGCTGGATGGAGCATCTCCAAAGCCTCTGATAGAGCTGTCAGTCATGCATGCAGGATACTCCCATCCTTGCTGTCTAGTGGCACAAGAACAAGGTGTTAAGACAGGTGACATAGTAACGGACAGCTTACTTATCTGCAAGCTGGAGTGGCACCTCTTTATACTCCCTCGGTGGTTCATGGAGGGTAGATGATTAGGTAGTGAGATAGCTGCATAGCATTGTGAGGTGGATGGTGCTGTCCGTTCAGCATCACTGGAGTGGCACGGTGAGGAGCACTTGCTTGTTTGGAAGCACGTGCTGCCGGTACATCGCCACAGGTGTTCGTCACCAAATTTGATCTGGTGTGAAATTGAAAACAGTTCTTGTCTTTCAACATCTCTCCCAGCTTTAGTTACTTCTAAAATCCCCATACCCCATCAGAACATAAACTTGAAACCCAACTGTCACTA
Organism: Gogo arcuatus; assembly: GCA_028570945.1. Classification (NCBI taxonomy): domain Eukaryota; kingdom Metazoa; phylum Chordata; class Actinopteri; order Siluriformes; family Anchariidae; genus Gogo; species Gogo arcuatus. Next base: position 3,893 of record JAOTRR010084729.1, read on the forward strand.
ATACCTTACAAATTTGGCAACAATTTAAAAAACATTTTGGTTTAATTAACTTCTCCACTCATACCACCATTTGTTATAATCATTTATGTATTGCAACCAGAGTAGATGCAACATTTTTTGGAATGAATAAACATGGGCTTTCCAGATTTAAAGATTTTTATAACAAAGGTGTATTTGCAAGTTTTAATGAAATTTGTGAAAAATATAGTGCTTTGCAAGTACTATAATTCAATCTCTCCCATTTAAACTGCTTTTATCTTCATATCTGCCAGTTCATACATTGTAATGTGTTAAATTCACCTAATGAACCTCAATCACCTGTAGCAGAGGATATCTTAGAAATAACTTCCAATTTAAAAGGGCTAATTTCTAGAATTCACAATATTATTATGTCTTATGGAGATGCCACTTTGGAGAAGATTAAAGAAAGGTAGACGACAAGTTAGGAGAAGTAGTACCAGACAGAGTCTGGGATGAGACTGTAGATAGAGTGAATCAACCCCTATGCTCGTCTTAGGTTAAGCCAGACCAAAATTATACATCAGTTGCACTTTTCCAAAGCTAGGTTGGCAAAAAAATTTCACCATCATAGTTGAAAACTGCAGTAGGTGTCATAGCACTCCAGCAAGTTTGACCCATATGTTTTGGTTATACCCACACTTAAATCAGTTTTGGTCAGGGGTTTTCAGAACCTTATCTGAAGTGGAATAATGTGGAAAAGAATTTTTATATATATGTTATGGACTTCATATATTTCTGCTCTATAGCTATTATCATACTTTGTAATTCATTCATCTTTTACTATGTTGGACTGCCCATATGGGCCCCAGTCTCAAGTCCATTTGGGACCAATGTGGGCCCTACATGGACATCCTTGTTGGGAAACTAGGAGTTGTGACCCCATGTGGGGTTGTTTAAATTACAAATGGGGTTGAGAGAAACTTACAATCTTCTCTTTAGTTTGTCAAAATTTTTTACAAACTACAATTAGAAATATTGAAGACAGATTTTGTGTGCCAACATTTTGAAAGGTTACTGGGAGTCATTCAGACAAGCCGCATTTAAATTAATACATGCTATTTTAGCGTGTTCTATCTTGACATGCTGCACTAGTATAGTTTAGCAAAAAAAGGGGGCAAATTTCCACACTCATTTACCTCCACTAAACAAGCCACTATTTGTGTCTCAAATTGCATACTTATCTACTATTCTAGGTAAATAAGTAATTATGGAGTACTAAGCATACTAACACTAACCAGTTTTTCTATTACAGCAAGTATTTGAATTTTAAAACCCCCTTAGGTCACCTTTAAACCAACCGAAAGCTATTTTGCACACTAGCCTTCTGGATTTTTAACATTAGTAAATACTGTTGAATGTAAGGTCAGAATTTTTAAAAAATCTAAGATGCAACCCATGACAGACGTGATGATGGGGGAAGTTATAAGCTCATAAAAGTTTCTGGGCATAAAATTGCTTAATATTATACAGTTTGACTTGGAAACTTGTCCCCCCATAAGCACATCTTCACAATGTCTGTGCAACGTCTCCATTTTCACCTGAAAGACATCTTATTTAGGACATTTGCTCGTCTTCAACATATCTAATACATCTCCAGTGCGTCTCTCCACAATGTCTAGAGTCTAAACAACCTGATCACCATAGTTGCCCAGCTAGAAACCCAGGTGGCCTAAACCCCACAGCTCCCCACTCTGGAGAATCAACCACAGGCCTCCTGCCCGGGTTTTCCGCCCTCTGCTCCATTGTTCCAGCCCAGAGATCCTCCCCTACCTGTGCCTGCTCCGTACTCAGGAGAACTCGGGTGACGGGGCTTCCTCCTGCAGTGCTCCCCAGACCTTCAGCTCAGATAAATCAAAGATCACTTTCATAATGGGGCTACTCACGGATAACGCCTTAGATTGGGCCACAGCAGTGTGGGAGCAGCAATCTGACCTGTGTTCCTCCTTTTAGAGCTTCATCTCTAAGATGTGCAAGGTCTTTGACCACCCCCCCTCTGAGGCAAGGAGGCCAACCAGACAATTGCTCTCGCTCCATCAGGGCTCTGACAGTGTGGCAGAATATGGTGGAGTTTCAGACGCTCATGGCTGACTCCGGGTGGAATGACTAGGCACTTCAGGGCTCAGTGACCAACTCAAGGACAAGTTGGCACCTAGGGACGACCCTGCAGGCTTGGATCCACTGGTATCCTTGGCCACCTGACTGAATAACCACCCCCGAGAGTGCTGTAGGGAGAAGCAGGGCCGCCCCATGCAGTCAACCATTAAATCACCTCATCTACCCGCTCCAGCTGACCAGTTACCCAGATCTCACATCCATTCCTGCTGAATACCATGACTTGGGGAGGTGTTCAGCAAGGCCTGTACTTTCTCCCTACCACCACACTGCCCTTATGATTGTCCCATTGACCTCCTCTCAGGGTCTCCACTCCCCCAGATTAGGCTCTAGAACCTGTCCTGACCTGAGAGAGGCCATGGAAACCAACATCAATTGGGGGGGGGGGGGGGGTCACTCTGCCCTTGCGTAGATTACTGTGGCCTTAACAACATTAACATCAAGTACAAATACCCCATGCCTCTCTTCAGATTCTGCCTTTGAACTACTCGACAGGGCTACCATAACTCACCTCTCCAGCCAGCCATTGGACCACCAAAACAGTGTTTAAGGAACTAAAGAAATGTTTCTCCATTGCCATCCAAACAGTTTATTGTGGAGGTGGATGCTTCCGATTCTGGGGTCAGAGCGGTCCTGTCCCAGTGGAACTGAACCAGACCAAAAATTACACCTTTGTGCATTCTTCTCCCGCTGACTGACAGGAACCGAATGGAATTGATGTGGACAACCCAAGCTTCTAGTGATCAAGTTGGCCCTCAAGGAGTGGAGACATTGGTTGAAGGGAGCCAAACATCATTTCATAGTGTGGACGGACCACAAAAACCTCTCTTATGTTCAATCAGCCAAGCGCCTCAACTCCCGTCAGGTTCGATGAGCCCTGTTGTTGGACCGATTTCAATTTACCCTTACTTATTGCACCTACTTGCCAAAATTGGCAAGCCTGATGCCCTCTCCCACTTGTACTCCCAGAAGATTGTTTCTCCAGTCCTGATCCCATTATCCCAGCCTCCTGTGTACTGGCTGCCATCACCTGGGAGATCCAGAATGCCATTATGGAGGCTCAGTGAACCCAACCAGACCCTGCCAATGGCCCCCCTGCCTGAGTGTTTGTCCCAGATTCCATACAATCTCAAGTTCTCCAGTGGGTTCACACCTCTGTTCTCCTGCCACCCTGGTTCCAATCTCACCCTCTCCCAAAAAGGTACTTCTGGTGCCCCTCTATGGAAGCTGATACCCGGTCTTTCATAACAGCCTGTCCTACTTGTGCCCACAGCAAGACTTCCAACTGACCCCCAGTGGGGCTGTGTGTCCCTTACCCATCTCTCGCCACCCTTGCTCTCAACTTTATTACCAGTTTACCATCCTCCCAGAACAGCAATTATTCTGACCATATTGGACCGCTTCACCAAGGCAGCCCACACTGTTGCACTGCCCAAGCTCCCCTCTGCCAGAGAGACAGTGGGCTTACTTGCCCAACATGTCTTTCAACTTCATGGTATACCCACAAGTATACCATTTATCTCACAATTGTGGAAGACTTTCTGCAAAGCCATAGGGGCTACTGCCAGCCTGTCATCAGGTTTCCACCCTCAAAGAAATGGTCAAATGGAGCAGACCAATAAAGAGCTTGAGGCTGCCTACACCTGTATCCCTGCTAGAAATCCTACCAAATGAAGCTCCCACCTGGCCTGGATTGAGTATGCCCACATCTCCCTGTCCTCCTCTGCTACCAGCTTGTCACCTTTTGAGGCCTTCCTGGATTACCAGCCTCCACTCTTCCCCACTCATTAAGAGAATATTACAGTCCCCTCTGTCCAGGTCCAACAACCTACGTTATTGTCACAAGATACAGAGAGAAGCTCGGGCAGCCCTCCTCCACTTCATCGACCACAACCAATGCCTGGAAGATTGCCACTGGACTATTGCGCTCAGCCTAAGCATAAGAGACAGTCCCTTAAAGCGTTACACTAGAACAGGAAATACGTTCTTACCTTAGCGCAGAGCTTCTTTGAAGAGATGTCCATGGGGTCTTTTATTCAGTGAAGTCTTCAGATCAATTAATGAACTCAACACTAAACTTTGTCTTTTAATGAATAACCCTTAAAGGGTTTCAGTTTATTGAACATACACCGATCAGCCATAAAATTAAAAACATTGACATCACAATTTGGCCCTTGTGAAAGTCACTCAGATCCTTACACTTGTCCATTTTTCCTGCTTCCAACACTTCAACTTCGAGAACTGACTGTTCTCTTGCTGCATAATATATCCCACCCCTTGACAGGTGTCATTGTAACAACAATCATTGTAATTCACTTTATCCGTCAGTGTTTTTAATTTTATGGCTGATCAGTGTATATAAAGCAATTAGTATAATATTTGAGTACAAAATGAATCTAAAACAATAGTAAAAAATGAAATAAGAACAGCTACAATGAGCAACTCTAATCAACAGTAAACCTGTGATAAACTAAGCATAATATCAGAGAAAATAAATGATTGACAGATAAACTGTCAGTAAAAAGGCTTCTATATAATGCCTTTAAAAATGAGGATTATAAGAACATGAGTTCTAAGCATCCTAACCCCCTAGCCATCGCAAAGCCTACTGGGGTTTACCCTATGTCTTTTATAGGGAATGAGCCGAGCCAAACCAAAATTAAACCATAAAATCACAGAACATCCTTATGATATCAGCAAGTGTCTATAAAAGGAACAGAAGCATTCTTATTTTATCTAACATCTTCTGCAAGACAGGCTAAATATGTTTCTTTACCCATAATCCCCTAGTTTGTTTACACATGCACTCTTCTCTCTAGTCAGCCCAAGCTGCAGGTGCATTTCCCCACTCCATACAAGTTTCAGTACGAGACACAAAGTTCACAGAACACATTCAAGCAGACAAAGCTTCAATTTCCTTAGTCAGCCTGAGGAGTCCCTGGTGATATGGGGCTCTTTGCAGTCGATCCCTGATCTCCACAAGCTTCTGCTGGTTGTCCTCACAAAGTCTCCTAAGAGCCCTCCTTCTTCTGTTTCTGTGATGCTTCTTGGCTTCTCCTTTCTCCTGCCTTTCTTCCTAATTTGGATCTAAATGCACACAATTTATGACAACTCACACACCATGGTGATACAGACCATAGCAAAGGTGTGGACAAGGCAGCTGTGGACCCACCAAGTAGCGATGAGTGCTGGGAAACACTACTCACAGGCAGGATGATCTGGTGGGGCTGCACCAGAGCCAGGCAGCAACGGACTCTCCAACCCAACACCAGGGTGGATCTGGAAGTTGACAGCAAGGGCTTGCTTCCAGAGATGTCAAGATTTAACTTGGGAGCCAGCCATAGTTCCTCACCTCCTCCTACAGCTCTCCTTTGCAGACAACCCCAGTTTTCGTTTCCAATCACCCAGCAGTGGTAATTCATGGGACGAAAAGCAAACAACCAGGGGTGGAGGTTGTTTATTAATGTTAGAAACAAAGTTAGGCTTTGTTGTTGAAAGCGAGAGCAAGAAAGAGCACAAATGAACAGAGATCGCTGCAGTTGACTGAGCTAGAGTGTGAGATTAAGGGAGCAGCATTGAGAGAACACTGAGTGAATGAGTGAAATAATATACAGTATATATTTAACATTCAGATTTATATTCTAACAACATGATGACTTCTTGCTTCCTCATAAAGTATGTAAAAACCTTGTAATTTGCCTAATCTACTTCTTCAGATGCAGTGGAAACAGAAGTGCAAGAAGGGAACTTTTAGTTCCTAGTTTAGTTAATCTTTTTCCATAATTCCTAGAAAAGGGCTATATGACAAGCTAAAATGTCAGCTGTAAAGAAAAAAAATCTAGCCTGACAGGTGGAGCCTTTAACCTAGCCTAGGAAGAGAAATTAAGGTCAAATTAGAAGTTAAATTAATTTAACTAGCAATGTAGCCATGCTGCCCAAATTTTCTACAGTTGATGCTTTACCTAAATTGAGGTAATATTAGTATTCACAAGATAGCAACAAAATGTAATGGAAAATGTAAGAAACTTATTATAGATATAATAAGTATTTTATATATAAAGTGTAATATATAATAAGATATAATAGAATATGGCATTTGAGGAAACCAAAAATGTACCATTTCACTGTAGCAGGCCTCCTCCTTAAACCTACTTTTGACCATTTCAAGGTCCTGAAAATTGCTCAGAGGCAAATGTATGCCCTCTAGCAGGATGACAGCTGGAGAGGTGTGATTCGTCAAGGATAACAACAGCTGCTTGATAACAGCCACGTCTTTTCACAAAGCAGCTTTACAGAAAAGTAAAGAATTTAAACATATGAACTAATTTTATCCCTAATAAATTTATTTATCCCTGATAAATTACTCAATTACCGGACTCACTTCCTTCTCACTTCTCACTTCCTGTGACGTAATTCCTGTTTTCGAATTGTTTGCCGCGGGTCTTTTACTT
>JAOTRR010084741.1:0-10473 GCA_028570945.1 Gogo arcuatus
ACGTCGGCAATGATTCCATAATATCCATGCAAATTTAAGCTACAAGATTCATGTAGAGGAAATAATATGGTTTTAGAAAGTGATGACGTACACCATTCTTTATATATTTGAGAGGTAACATCAACTTCTTTGAGCATTTCTGTCACTTGTTGCCGTTCTGTGCTTGCCGGATCTGCCATGTTTCTTGCACACAGTTGATGTTGGTGGTGAGTAGACTCGGGCTAATAAATTCATGAGGTGTAGTTCTGCATCAGGCTATTTAACCTCACACCAATATTTTTTTGGAAATAGACCATCTAAACTTTCTATTTATGTAAAAATTGATGGATTTCGCATTTATTAAACCATTTTGTAATTGGAACTAAAGGTTTAATTGAATAGTTCAACCACGTATAGTGGGATGACAGGCATAATTTTTATACGAAAATGCAGCTGAAGAGATGATCTATTAGTTTGTCAGTGTTTTGAGCGATTCCGGGAAATTGAGCGAGCCATCAGAATACAATATACTCTGTGAGCAGGCTGTCAGCCACCAGGCCAATGTGCTGTACAAAGGCTGGAACAGCCTGTTTTTTGTTGTTGTTTAATTGATAAAATATTACATTAATACACATAAAAAGTGGACATACGTAATCGTAAAGACTTGGTCTTTGCTTTCATTTTAAATTATTAATTTAAATTATTCATTTAAAATGAATAATCCAACTTTTATGTATAAAATGACAATGAAAATTCACTCCTATCAGTGCTGGTCAGCACTTGTCCATGCATGCTGCAGCAACCCTTGGGGTACCTAATACTATTGCATGATGCTTTGCCTTGCCAGTCCTGTGTGTTTTTGTATGCTGACTCCATAACTAATGTAAGTTTCACTGCCTTCTCAAATGTGAGGTTTGTCTCAGCCAGGAGCCTTCTCTGCATGTCCTCATTTACCATGCCCACGAGCTGGTCACGGAGCCTTTCTGAAAGCGTTGTGCCATAATTGCAGTCCTGGGCTAGCTTGCAAAGTTGGGCTACATACTCTGCTATAGGCTCATTCAGCTGCCTCACCCATGAGTCAAATCTTAAGCGCTGCGCTATTTCACTCAGCCGTAGATTAAAATGATCTTTTAACAATGTCACTAGCTCATCAAAACTACACTCTCCAGGCTTATCAGGGCTCACTAGATGCCATATCAGACTGTAGGTCTGAGTGCCTACAACACTAATGAGAATAGACTTCTGTTTGTTTGCGTTGTCTATTCCATTTGCAGCGAAAAAGTGTTGAAGAAACTCGAAATATTTTTCCCAAGTCTGTGTGTTCTTATTAAAAGCCACGAGTGTTCTTAGTGTCACTGCCATTTTACCTGACTTGCATTAGCCTTTCTCCCTCACTCTTAACATTCAGGGAGAAGTTTGGTTTTATCTCACCAACTTGTCTGGAGTCTGTTTTCATCGTGATGTCCTCGTTACCAACATGTAGTATCTTGACTACACCTGTTGTGAATTGTTCGGTTTAAATAAGAAGGTAGAATAAGTAAATGGATTCAATTCATGTTGTTAGTTTAAAATTGTTTAAAATGAAATGTTTAAACATGCTATTTACAACATTTACAGTATGGTGATAGAGATAATCTGATTTTATTCAGTTAATTATTATGGACTGTGATGACAGGAAGTGCTTTTAATTTGAAGAAGTGAAGGAAGTAACCAGTTCAGTGTTTATGCTAGCTTGAGTATGATATATGTAAGTCAAAGATGAAAAGGTCTGCCTGTTAGCCATTAAAGTATTCAGTTTGAATGCCATCTGTCTTCGCAATTTTTCAAAGCTTCCACTATACAATATTTTGGTGCTGAAACCCAGGAGGTCAAGATTGTAAGACTTTGAACTTCGTTGAAGTTGGAAGCTAATGCTAGCTTATGCTAGATAGATGCAGAGATGGCCAAGTGCTTTGAACAGATGAGGCAGAAGCAGGGAACAATCTGCACCTTGACAACAAAGCTGTTAACTCATATTGAAAAGGAGGTGAGCAAAGATGAGCCAGACTGTGATAAACTCTGTGAAATTCTGTCAGTATTGTCAACCAAAGATGAAAGTTTAATGGACTTAGACAAAAGCATTGAGGATGAAACACCAATGGATGAATTGGAGGTGGAGATCACAAACACTCAGGAGTACCAGGACTGCATTCTCACATGGAAGGCTCACACCACCAGACTCATTCAGACTGCATGGGAATCTGTGAGGGTGCAGGTGAATAATTCAAGTTCAGTCAGGGTCGCTAAATAACCAGACTGTTAAATTGCCCAAGTTAGTTATAGAGAAATACAGCAGAGAAATAAGCTAGTGGCAAGAATTTTGGTCACACAATGAAACAGCTATTCATAACAATGATGTTTTGTGTAAGAGGGAAATGTTTTCTTACCTGACGTCATATCTGACTGGAGCAGCAAGAGCCATCGCAGGACTTACAATGACTGATGGTAATTATGACACAGCAGTAGACTTGCTCCAGAACCATTTTGGTAGAAAAGGCATTGTAATCAGCGCATATATGTCCAAACTACTGAGTCTGACTCCTGTGAAAAAATCATCAGATACTGTAGCTCTCAGGCACCTGTACGATGAAAGTGAAATACAGATTCGCAGTCTAGAATCCTTAGGGGTTTACAGTGACACATACAGCTGCCTGCTATGCCCAGTGCTACTACAGCTCATAGCTTAAGACTTAGCATTGGCCTACACATGCAAGTCAGACCCCAGTGGCAAATGGAAAGTTCTTGAGCTCATCCAGTTCCTGCAACATGAGGTCCAAAGCAGAGAGAGCGCACTTCAGCTTACCAGACCAAGTAATACACAAAGGGACCTTCTGCCAATTAACAGATCATTTAGTAAGCCAGCCCCCCTTTGTGAAAACAGACCTAAAAAATGGAATGTGCCCTCAGCAACTACATTGCACACAGCGATAATGCCCCTTAGACCTGTGTATATTGTGACAGTGATAATCATAAACCAGAACATTGTCTAAACAATTCTGTGACTGCTCAGAAAGAGGAATTGAGAAAACTGGGAAGATGCTACATGTGCCTTGGCCCAAAACACATTGCAAAATTCTGCAGAGTTAAAGGTGTTTCATGTGCCTTGTGTGGTCGCAGACATCACCAGTCAGTTTGATCAAAGTGAAGCTAAGCTAGATGCTGATAGTGGCAGTACAGAGGCTGTTGAATCCTCTGTGTCTAGCAAAGAAAAACTGAAAGCTAACATCCACAACACCATACTGCTCCAGACAGTGAAAGCATGGACAGAGGGCCCAGCAGGAAAAAAATCACACACTGTCTGTTAGATGGAGGCAGCCAGAGAAGCTTCAAAGTGTGGTGAAAGCATTAAGACTACCAGTGAGGCAAGAGATATTGCAACCACACACTACTCCTGTAACAGCACAGTGAAACATTGTGGAACACACAGCAAAGAGTTGAGACTGAAGCAGTGGAAATTACTCAATGATAAAGCAGTGATAAAGGTCCCTGTTGAACCTGTTAAAGGTCTGCAGCTTTTCCACTAGAAGGTGCTGATAATCCAGAACTGTCAGCGTTAATAGGAGCAGACTATTAGGAATTTTAAGCCTTCATTTGTCACATGTACCTTTTAGAGCACAGTGAAATTCTTTCTCTGCATTTAACCCATCTGGAGATGTGAGCACATATACCCAGGGCCAGTCTCAACCTCCAGTGTAACAGACGCCACTTGTATGCACATAAGTCTGGATGAGGACACTCAGATCTCAAGACAGCTACATGCCTTTTGGGAAGTGGAGTCACTGGGCATCAGCAATGAGAAAACCCAGAGCCCAGAGGAAACAGAGGCTTTTCAGAACTTTGAACAGACTATAACACTCAAGGATGGCCGCTAACAAGTTGCATTACAATGGCGACCTGACAGACTAGATCTCCCAGAAAAACTTCAGAGTTGCAAAAAAATTGTTTGAAGGCCTCAAGAGGAGACTAAACATGAACATAACCCTCTACATGAGATACAATGATGTCATACAGGATTACCTGCAGCAAGGCATCTGTGAGGATGTACCAGAGAGCACTTCAGCAGCAGCAGAGTAACCTGAGATTGTAAAATATTATATGCAATGTCATGCTGTTCTTCTAGAAGATAAGGATAAGGACAAAGATGCTGTTAGGGTCCTGTGGCTACATGGACCTCCAACCAAAGATTGTAAAAATCAGCTGTGCATCATGAGGATGAGTAAAGTGGTGTTTGGAGTGTCACCCAGCCTGTTCCTGTTAGCTGCCACCATAAGAAACAATATTAAGCAGTATGAAACAGAGCAGCCTAGGGCAGTGGAGGCACTGAGAGAGTCTCTCTAAGTAGATGATTTTATTTCCAGCTCATGTGATGTTGATGAAGCCTTTTCAGTCACCAAACAGCAAAGAGATTCTGACCCATGCCGGCATGAACCTGTGCAAACGGGTGACAAATTCACCAGAGCTGAGAGCCAAGTGGTCAGAAAGTGGAGTGGAGCACATGACAGAAACAGACACTTGTGGTAATGTACTGAAAGTGTTAGGGTTAGTATGGAGATCAGAGACGGACCGTTTTATGTTTGATCTAAAGGGATTGCTAAACATTTTAAAGGGCAAAGAAAACGTAAAGAGAAATATACTACAGACATCAGCTCGTATCTTTGACCCCATAGGCTTTCTCACTCCATTTACCATACGAATAAAGTGCTTGTTTCAAGAACTATGGGAGAGGGGGGTTGGTTGGGATAAATAGTTACGTCCAGACTTGGCTGAGAAATGGGATCAGTGGTGTATCAAGCTGCCACAACTCCACCTGGTGGCCATTCCAAGATGGTACCAAATTGAGACCCAACCAAATTCACAAACAATCAAACTGCATGTTTTTGTGATGCCAGTGAAAGGGCATACAGTGCTGTTGCCTATCTGCAAGGACAGAACAAGGAAGGAGAAGTTGTAACAAGTTTTGTGGCATCCAAGTCAAAGGTAGCCCCATTGAAGAAAATGACTTTACAATGCTTGGAACTTATGGGCGCACTGATTGGAGCAAGGTTAGGGCATAATCTTCTCAAGTCACTGAACATGGAAAGAAATCAGCTTAAAATTTGGACAGATTCAACTATTGTTCTTCATTGGATACACAGCGCAGCACAAAGGTTGAAGCCATTTGTGGCAAACAGAGTGACTGAAATACAAGGTCTCACAAATCCAGAACTGTGGTCTCACTGCAATGGCAAAACCAACCCTACTGATTTACCTACCAGAGGCCAGAGCATCGAAAACCTCACCTAAAGCCAGCTGTGGTGGAATGTACCTCCTTCACTGTCATCAACTGAGGAAGCAGAGTGCATTGATAAGGGCTGTGTTGCAGATGAGGTGAACACTGAGCTTAGGTCTAAGTTTGAGGTGGTAATACAGCTTACCAACACTGAACAAGTTGAGCCACTATAAGACCTAGAGAAGGACAGCAGGTTAAAAACGGTGCTGAGAGTAAATGCATGGGTGAAAAGGTTCGTAGCTAACACCCACTCTAGTCAAAGGGTTCAGGGAGAGCTAACCTCTGAGGAGTTTACTGCAGCAGTGAAGATGACCCAAGAGCATAGTTTCAGACAAGAAGTCAGTCAGCTGAAATCTGGACAAAACATCAAGAGAGATTCAAAAATCAAAGACCTGAAGCCATTTTTAGATGAAAACAGCCTTATCAGTGTAGGAGGCAGGCTACAGCACTCTGATTTTAGTTTCAGGGAGCAACACCCATGGGTGCTACCTACTAATCACTGATACTCCGAGTTACTAGCTCAGTCTTGTCATGAGAGAGTGATGCATCCTGGGGTCAGAGATAGTCTCGTACAAATGAGGGAGAGATACTGGGTTTTAAAGGGGAGACAGCTAATCAAGTGGGTGGTATCATATTATAATATTTGTAAGAGACTGAAGGTGAAACCAGCCCAGTAAGTTACAGCTCCATTACCCAGAGACAGAGTCATAGAATCCCCACCCTTTGAAGTTACTGGAGTAGATTTTGCAGGCCCCTTGTATGGTAAGTCTAGTGATCAGCCTAAGAAGGCATACATTGCACTTTTCACTTGTGCTGTAACCAGGGCAGTGCATTTAGAGTTAGTCTCAGATCAGACTACCAAATATTTTCACTTAGCCGTAGAGAGATTTATTGCAAGGCAAGGACTGTGTAAGATTATTTACTCTCACAATGCCAAAACATTCAAAAGAGCAGACCAAGAACTGTTCAGTCAGAGCTTACAGAGTTTTTGACTGACAAGGGGATCAGCTGGAAGTTTATTGCCAAGCAAGCCACTTGGTGGGGAGGCTTCCGGGAAAGACTTGTGAGATCTGTAAAATCATGCCTAAAGAGGGTTCTGGGGAAGGCTTCGCTAAACTTTGAGGAGTTGACAACCATACTTACAGAGGTAGAAGCTGTGTTGAACTCCAGGCCTCTGTCCTATGTACATAACCATGCATCAGGGCCCGAGGCACTTACACCCTCTCATTTTCTGGTTGGCAAAAGACTTACTTTTCTACCACCAAAGACTATGTTACCACCATCTCAAAGCAAAGAGGACATGGGCAGGAGATGGAGGTACTGACAGAGACTCTTAACCAGTTTTTGGAACAGCTGGTGAAAGGATTACCTGATGGAATTGAAATCAGCTCACAAGTGCGAGATACCTACACCCACTGTGCTAAGATGGGAGATGTCATCCTGATCGCAGAGGACAACACACCCTTGCAAACTTGGAAAATGGACAGGATATCAGAACTGTTTGCAGGGAGAGATGGACTCATTTGTTCATATACTGTTTGTACTCCTATGGGCAGTCTGTTGAGGAGACCTGTTCATTTAATATATCCTTTGGAGATTAGATGAAGTGATTGACTGAATAGTGATGAACAACTGTTCATTGGGCAGGAGGATGTTGTTAATTGTTTGGTTTAAATAAGAAGGTAGAATAAGTAAATGGATTCAATTCATGTTGTTAGTTTAAAATTGTTTAAAATGAAATGTTTAAACATGCTATTTACAACATTTACAGTATGGTGATAGAGATAATCTGATTTTATTCAGTTAATTATTATGGACTGTGATGACAGGAAGTGCTTTTAATTTGAAGAAGTGAAGGAAGTAACCAGTTCAGTGTTTATGCTAGCTTGAGTATGATATACTTAAGTCCAAGATGACAAGGTCCACCTGCTTTTTTTTTTCTTTGTAAACTGCACCATGTTAGCCATTAAAGTGTTCAGTTTGAACACCATCTGTCTTTGCAATTTTTCGAAGCTTCCACTATAACACCAAAATAAAAACACTCGAACAGTCTATTAATCTAGTGTTCTTTGTATTGCGAGAACTCCATTTCACAACAGAACACAGCAGATGGAGGGGAAACTTGTTCTATTATCACTACAGAACTGAGCCTAATAACACACATCTGCTATTACCATACTGCCCCCTAGTGGCCTTTTAGGTAGAACTTAGTTAACAGATAAGGTGAGTACAATAGCTACCTTTACTATTCACAGGATTGTACAGTAGGTGAAATTTTATATTTTAATTGGTGATCAAAAAATTTCACATTGGGTTCAGTGCAGCTCATTAAAAAATTTCAGAAGAAATGAAAATGAACTAGAGTAGTTCATTTTTGGGACTGTGAATTATGAATTGTGTGAACTGAAATTTGAACAAGGAAAAAGAAGAGTAGGTAAAAAAAAAATTAAATTGATGTGTAGACTGTACAAATTAACAGCTGTTTCTCCTTATCATTGATTTGGACTACACACAGTCTACACTTGAATTTAATATTTTATTTTAACATATTCTTATTTTCTGTCATCCATACCACACTAAACATAGTAAAGCATGCATACATACATCAGTTCTGAGCAAAATGAATGTATTCACACCAACATCTGAATCAGTTTTTTATTCAGTTTTATTCTTGAATAAAATCACACTTATTTTTACACCATCTGATACTGTCTCTCTTGACCGTTACACATTCTGTATATCATGCTTATGTCAAGAATGCACGCACATGTTTTTTTCTCTTTGTCAGGTGCTATTTCATTCAAACTGACCTGCACTCAACATTTGCATAACAATGTAAAGAGGCATAGGTGATAACTGTGCTGAAGAGGGAGGGATGCTCTTGTATGGGGAGAAAGAGGAGAGGGACCCCTTTTGGCTTGGGATGAAAATCTCTTGAATTCTAGTGTTAAGAATGGACTTATTGCCAGACCAATGTGTTTTATTCATCTGGGTGTTCATCTAAAGGTTATAACAATCAGTATTTCAATCCATGTGAATGCATCCCAACTATTTTTAATTTAATAAAGATGTTTATATCAAACAAATAATGATTGAGTGGATAACAATACTTTAAATGTGTTTGATGATGTTTTGAAGCTTTGACTCTTCCCAGTTTAAATCTGATATATTATTTGCATTAGTATGTGTCTATCCATAAGTTTTGTAAAACCAAGTATAAAACTAGTTTAAAAATTGTGCCTCTGGAATGTCTGGGATCACATTCCTTCAAACCATCTCTCAAGGGGTGAGGTCAAAAGCCCATTGGCCAGACTACTATTTTGCATTATTGCATATGCATGAACCGCTCACACCAAAACTGTCTTGCTAACCCAAAACTTTGAGCTCTTTTTTGAGCTCTTTATTTATCTTTCCCCTAAGTTACAATGGAACTCTTTTTTGACTGTGCAGTAAGAGGAGTTCTGCTATGGACTTTTTACAAGTACCTATTTATGTCCAATATTGGTGGATGAAATAGTTCCCAAGTAGGTTATGAATTAATTCTGTTATTACATAATTTCCCCTATTTAATTTCCCTTTTAATCTGAGCTAACAACCCTTACAATGGATTCTTCATTGATGGGGAAAAGAGAGAGAGAGAGAGAGAGAGAGAGAGAGAGAGAGAATTATACTGACAGAAAGCCACATATTATTATTACTTGTAGTAGTGATGATGATGAAGATGAAGATGATGATGATGATGATTTAATTCAATTCAATTTTATTTGTATGGCGCTTTTAACAATAGACATTGTCACAAAGCAGCTTTACAAAAATCTATAGATTCTGGATATAAATTTTAAACATAGGAATTTATAAATTTATCAGTAATGAGCAAGCCTGATGCAACAGTAGCAAGGAAAAACTCCTTGAAATGACATGAGGAAAACACCTTGAGAGGAACCAGACTCAAAAGGGAACCCATCCTCATTTGAGTGATAATGGATAGCGTGATTATAAATGACTTGTTTCCATAACTGTGTCCTATAGGGTCAAAAAGTGCAATTTTGTAATCAAGAAATTCTTTATAGTTTTGACATGAAGTCTATTTTATTCAAGTTATCAAATGTTTACTGATGTAGACTTGAGAGCAAAACTGTTTATGGCAATTGTAGTCCTAAGCCATTGTAGAAAAACTCTATTAATTGTCCAAAGCCATCTTCTAAGCATATATTTAGGCTTTTCATATGGGGCCATCCTCCACAGGAGCGAAGGGATGAGAACTCCAGCCAGAAATAGGGCATCGATCAGGCAGGTCCAGAGAGCAGGAGAGGTCAGCATCCCTGGAATCTTAGGGGTATACACAGGTGCAGGTATGCTCAGGTATGCTCATTGTCACATAATGGTGAAGAACAGTATGCATTGTGTTTAGTGCAAGCAGGGACTCTGGCAAGACTAATTATAATAACATAACTAAAAGGGAGAGCCAGAAGGTAACACAGACATGAGGATGCCCTGGGACATAAAGCAACCAGCCACTCCACCGTCAACAAACCTGAGTGAACGCGTGAGAGTCGGGGGGCAGCATCCAAACATCCCGGTTTACCAAAACACTCTATGACCGAGAACCCTCCAGATCTGCTCCTTTGCCTAATAAAAGGTTATTAACATAAGACTTGACTAAAAAATATGTTTTTAGTCTAGACTTAAACACTGAGACTGTGTCTGAGTCCCAAACACTAATTGTAAGGCTGTTCCAAAACTGTGGGGCTTTGTAAGAGAAGGCTCTGCCCCCTGCTGTAGCCTTCAGTACTTGAGGTACCAACAAATAGCCTGCACCTGTTGATCTAAGTAGGTATGGTGGGTCATAAAAGACCAGAATTTCAGTCCGGTACTGGGGCTCAAGAACATTCAGTGCTTTATAGGTCAATAGTAGTATTTTATTATCAGTGTGAAATTTGATTGGGAGCCAGTGCAGTGTGGATAAGATAGGAGTAATGTGGTCATATCTTCTTGTTCTAGTAAGGACTCTCACTGCTGCATTCTGGATTAACTGGAGCTTGTTTATGCACCTGCTATAACATCCAGATAGTAAGGCATTACAATAATCCAACCAAGAGGTAACAAAAGCATGAACTAGTTTCTCTGCATCATGTAGTGACATTGTATTTCTTATCTTAGCAATATTTCTGAGATGAAAGAAGGCT
>JAOTRR010084939.1:0-10444 GCA_028570945.1 Gogo arcuatus
CCACTTCATGTCTTGCATATCTAATGAGGCGGATGTGACGTCGGATGCAACCCAGTAATTGGCGGGAGACCACGTGACTGATGTTTGCATCACGTGCACGTAGTTCAACCACTATGATTGGTTGACACGCTGCTACATGTAGGATCTGGGTTATGCTGACGGTTGGCCGGGATGCTATTGATATGAGTATAAATTTTTTCTAAAGACTCTTTTTTTTATTTATAGAAAGTCTATAATGTTCTTCAGCCAGAGCAGATTTTTTTTTCATACCTATATGTATGGGTTCATCCCAAAACTTTGTTTTTTTGTGATTTTTGAAACATTTTCTCATGTGGTGGCACTTAGAAGTTTTTTGAGCTTAAGCATTCTCCAACTCTGGACTTGTAATTATTCACCTCAGACTGGAGAATTATCTTGTTCAAAATTTGGTCAAGGGATTGCTTTTCATTCCTGAGAGTATAAGCTAGACCAAAATTTGGTCAACTGAGCAAGGTTGTAAACCAAAATTTGGCTTTGGGACACAAGCCAAAATTTGGTAATGGCTTAATTTTGTACTAATTTTGGTTAAAGACCAGGGAATAAGGCAAATTTAGGTCTAATTTTTACCAAAACTTGGTTTATTCAAGCCAAATTATTTCATACAGGGAATGGCTTCCCCCATCCAACATTAGCTACAGAAAGGCAAGTTGCCTGGGGAGACTTGCAATAATAAAAATCATAAGGTAGTCACTTGGAATGCTTTTCAGTTAGCAGGTATGCCTTGTCAAAAGTTAATTAGTGGAATTTATTGCCTTCTTAATGCATTTGAGACCATCAAAAAGGTAAATAGTAAATAATAAAAATACAGTAAATAGCACTGTTCAACAACTGTTGTAATCCTTATTATGTCAGGATCTGCTCAACTAAGTAAAGAGAAACAACATCCATCATTACTTTAAGACATGAATTGTCTATAATTAATAAAAATAAAGAAAAAAGCATTGAATTTGATGGTGTGTCCAAACTTTTGATTGGTACTCTATATTGGAGTTATGGGAAGCCACAAGTGTTTGACTCAACCTTACTAGCACTCACAGATCATTGCATGTTCATCGCTACTAGTCTTTGACCCATGTTTTTGCAGCATGTCAGTGATGTGCTGATTTTGTTGTTGTAGGCGACTGATTTGATGTTGTTGCAAGTTCACTATGGCTTCAGCACTCATTGTTTTTTTCAGTCTTCATAAGTGTTTAGTAGTGTTTGGTAAAATTTATTAATAAACAAATACAGATAGTGGCATTGCATTACACCCCTAATACAGCATTTCAGAACTACATATGGAGGATTGGAAAATTCAGGAATAAAAAGCTATAATGGCTTGAATAATATTAATAGGATGGTACATATTTGAACTCGTGCTTTAAGGAACCACCTTTAAGACCTGGTGGCCAGGCATGAATCACATAATCACCCAGTTAATTTTGGCAAGATATTCCCCTTGAAAATTTGTTAACACAGCAGTGAAAAGCCATAAAGGGTCAGTATTTTTTCACCCATCTCATCTCTACTCATGCATCACAAAAGTTAATATCTCTTATTCTGATACAGCTGGTGCAATCTGCTGTACACTGGAGAAACCAAGAGAAGATTAGCTAATGACATCTTTGAGAGCTCATCTACACTCTCTGCACTTTGGAAGCCCATGGAATGATTGTTCTGTTTTGGCAACAACTATTATATTCTTAACTATTTTGAAAATAAAGAGGTTTTGCCAGCTACAACCTCAGAAGCACTTTTTGCTACATATAGTACATACAGTGAGGGGAAATATGTATATAATTTGGATTTGTTGTCTTGATGGAACATCCAAATTCTCCCCAGATTCAGTTTTTTGTCCAATAAGATGAAATTCTCTAATGTATCCAAGTACATCGCTCCATTCATATTTCCTTCAGTGACGTGTAATGCCCCAGTACTGTTTGCAGAGTGTCAGGATTGCAGGTGACAGATGGATGTAAAAGCAGAACAGAGTGTTTCTTCAGAGCACACTGGTAAACAGATCCAAATCGTGAGACAAAAGGCAGTATCAGAAACAGGCAATGGTCAGGTGAGGCACAAACATGTTGTCAAAGGCAATATTCAAGAGCAAAGTCCAAAACACAAACAAAGTCAAAAATCAGAATCAGCAGAGGAATAACAAGGGCTTGGTAAAGTCAGACACAAGGAACTGAGCGTATACGTCACAAAGTGGCCAAGGAGTGGGTCTTAGATGTCCTTGGTTGGGACCCCGCAGTGCTCCTCGGGGCCGTAGCCCTCCCACTTAACCAGCAATTCTAGGTTGCCTCCTTTGTGGCAAGAGTTGAACATGTCAAGTTGGATGTCTTGAACAATGTAAGCAAGTTGACCATTAAGGGTGAGGGGTGCAGGAGGTAACGTGGAGGGAACATTGGTGACTAAGGGATCAGGGATGGCAGGTTTCAGGCATGATACATGGAATATGGGTGAAAGTCTACTGTGTCAGGGAAGGTCCAGCTTGTAAGTGATGTTGTTGATGTGTTGCAGAATCTTAAAGGGGTCGATGTACTTGGCGCTGAGTTTTTTTTACAGGCTTGTGGTTTCCTGATGTTTTTGGTCGATAGCTACACTCTGTCACCTGGGTTATACTGGGGGTTTCCCCTCTATGACGGTCAGCAAAGTGCTTGTATCTTTGCACAACTTGCTCTAAGTGCTGGTGGACACTCTCCCACGCCTGTTTACTGCACTTGAACCAGTCACTGACTGTGGGTACATTGGTGGGAGAGTCGTCCCATGGGAAGATGGGGGTTGATAGCTGAGTATGCATTGGAAGGGCGTAAGTTGGGTGGCAGAGTGTCGCAGCAAGTTTTGGGCGTATTCAGCCCATGGCAGGAACTGCACCCAGTCCCTCTGGTTTTCAGCACAGAACACCCTGATAAAACACCCAATCTCTTGGTTGGCTCTTTCCACTTGGTCATGAAGTCAAGCTCATCAAAACTCCCAGTTTGTCCATGAACCTTGACAATAGACACGATATGAACTGTGGACCACGATAACTGATGATATCCTCTGGGATACTAAAATAATGGAACACATGGGTGAAGAGGAGTTCAGCTGTCTCAAAGGCTGTGGGGAGACCTGGGAGAGGGATAAGTTTTAACGACTTTGAAAATCGATCTATGATGACCATGATGATGGCATTACTTTAGGATTTAAGAAGATCTGTGATGAAGTGTATGGCAATATGGGACCAGGGATGCTGAAGCATGGGCAGTGGCATGAGTTTACCTACTGGAAGTGTCTGGGGCACTATAGCCTGTGCACATGCTGAACAAGAGGAAATGAACTGATTGATATCCGTTAACATGTTTGGCCACCAGTATTTGGTTTTTAGTAGCTGGTAGGTGTGTTGGCTGCCAGGATGCCAAGTGGCAGGAGCAGTGTGTGCCCAGGTGATCAGCTGACCACTGAGGCATGGGGGAACATAGGTATGGTTGGTGGGGCATTTGGCAGGAATATGATTTTGCATAGTTTGAGTGAGTTCTTGGTCAATCTCCCAGGTCAGGGATTTCACAAAGCATGCTGGAGGGATAATGGGTTCTGGATCCTGGACTGGAGCTGTAAGGGGTACATATGGGACAAAGATTCAGCCTTTGTTTTCTTGGAGCCAGACCTGTAGGCTATGGTGAACTGAAAACATGTGAAGAAGAGGGCCCAGAAGGCTTGACGAGGATTCAGGCATTTAGCAGTCTTCAGATACTCCAGATTTTTGTGATCAATGAAAATGGTGAACAGATAGGTTGCTCCCTCCAGCCAGTGTCACCACTCCTCAAGTGCTAGCCGGACAGCTAAAAGCTCCTGGTTACCAATGTCATAGTTCTGTTCTGTGGGGATACAGGGTTCTGTGTTCTACAGGGTGCAACTTGAGCCTCTTGCTGAAACCCTGAGACAGCACTGGTCTGACTCAGATGGTTCAACCTCCACGATGAAAGTCTTAGTGGGATCAGGGTACTTCAAGATGGGAGCTGACATGAATGCTGTCTTGAGCTGTGAGAAGGCTCGTTCAGCAGCTTGGTTCCATTGAAGGTGCTTGGGACCTTTTTTGAATAGGGCTGTCATTGGAGCGGTGATGTAACTGAATCCTCTGATAAATCACCTGTAGAAGTTGGTGAATCCGAGGAAACACTGAAGCTCTTTAACTGTGGTTGGAGTTGGCCATGTAGTTATTGCTAAGACCTTGTTTGTATCCATGGTTTCTCCCTCTGCACTGATGATGTAACCCAGGAAGGATATCTGGGAGACATGAAATTCACATTTCTCTGCTCTAACAAACAATTGGTTTTCGAGGAGTCAAGACAGGACCTTTGTTACTTGATTCACATGACTTTCTATGGTAGGGGAGTAGATCAAAATATTGTCTATGTATGCAATGATGAATCTTCCAAGCATGTCCCTCAATTCGTCATTTGTCAAGCATTGGAAAACACTTGGAGTGCAGGATAGCCCATATGGCATTACGCAGTACTTGTAGTGACCAGAGGTGTTGCTAAAAGCTGTCTTCCACTCATCACCCTTATGGATGCACACCAAATTATCAAGCTCAACCTACACAGTGCTTATAAACACTTTAGCTGATCTGAGTTGTTCAAGGGCCATGGGAAATAAAGGCAGAGGATAAGGATATTTTACTGTGATCTGGTTGAGTCCTCTGTAATGAATGCAAGGCCTAAGACTCTCTCCTTTCTTCTCCATGAAAAAGAAACCAGCAGAAGAAGGCAACATGGAGGGACAGATGTACCCCTGTTGTAGAGCCTCTTGCACATAATCCTCCATAGCCTTCTGCTCA
This sequence comes from Gogo arcuatus, assembly GCA_028570945.1. Lineage (NCBI taxonomy): Eukaryota > Metazoa > Chordata > Actinopteri > Siluriformes > Anchariidae > Gogo > Gogo arcuatus. Next base: position 4,841 of record JAOTRR010084939.1, read on the forward strand.
GAGATGGAAAGTAGGTGAATGCGGCAGCGAGGAGGCAGGGAGCCAGGAAGGAGCTCTATGGCACAGTCATAGGGTCGGTGAGTGGGGAGCCCACTGACTTTACCCTTGCTGAAGGCTTTTGTGAGTTTCCAGTAACACTCTGGAATGTGGTAGTCATGGTGACTTCAGGGTTTTCCACCAAGGTAGAAGCAACTGTGAGTTTGGGGAGACAGAGACAATTGTGGATGCAGGATGTGGGCCACTGTAGTATTTCTCTGTCCTGCCATGAAATCTGTGGGTTGTGCTGCTGCAGCCATGGGAACCCCAAAATGATGGGCTGATTCTTGATTACTGTGATTAGGAATGAGATAGTTTCAAAATGCAAGGCACTGACTTGAAACAAGAGAGGCTTAGTGTGTGATGTGATAATATCACTCCCAATAGGTCCACCATCGATGGTCCTGATCCTTAGGGCCTGTTGGAGCGGTTGTGTGGGTATTTGGACTCTGCACGGTGTCACTGTCCATGAAGTTTCCAGCAGCTCCGGAATCTATCACAGCTGAAAGAGAATAAACTGACTCTGAAAGCCTTATCTGTACATCAAGCTTGAAGGATCAGTATAACAGTTTCTTTGGGGGTGGTGGGGCACTGAAGCACTGGGACAGGCAGATTAATCATTAGGCAATTTTTATTCAGCTTCTCAGCTTACTTCTCACACATACATACACACACACAGTTCTGCTCTGCAGAGATCTCTCCCCTTCTCTGTATCCTCCTCCATAGCAGCCCTCTGCTGTCACTGCAAGACACACACACAGCATTAATTTGGCACAGTTGTGATCATTTTGCCACTCACCTTCCCTGGCCTTGCCCTCCATTCACAAACTGGTGCTCGACCACACCCCCACTGCCACATACCCCTACCGCCCAACTCAGGCCGGGGAGCTGTCCGGCCTGCAGCTGACTCCCCTCCTGGTGGGAGAGGTAATCTGCCACCACCATCTGCCCCCCCAGCCTGTGGACTACCTCAAACTTAAAGGGCTGCAGAGCCAGGTACCAATGGGTGATTCACGTGTTGGCATTCTTCATATGGTGGAGTCAATGGAGCGGGGCATGGTCCGAGCAGAGAGTGAAAGGGCACCCCAGCAGGTAGTACCGGAGAGTGAGGAGCACCCACTTGATGGCCAGGAGTCTTTCTCAATGGTGCTGTACTTAGTCTCTCGTGCCAAGAGTTTGCAGCTAATGTACAGCACCGGGCGCTCCTCCCTCTCCACCATCTGGGACAGAATGGCCCGCAGCCCTCTGTCTGGCATGTCAGTCTGCAAAATAAAGGGGAGAGAGAAGTCAGGGGACTGTAATAGTGGCCCCCCACACAGTGCAGCCTTTACCTGGGTGAACGCCCATTGGCACAGCTCTGCCCACTGGACCGGATCTGCTGCCCCCTTTTTAGTGAGATCAGTCAGCGGGCTGGTGATGTCCAAATAGTTAGGCACAAACCTACGATAATAGCCAGCTAGCCCCAGAAACTGTCTCATCCCCTGTTTGGTCTTGGGCCTCGGGCAGGTCACAATTGCTGCGGTCTTGTCAATTTGGGGACACACCTGCCCATGACCCAAGTGGAAGCCCAGATACTGTAATTCCACCAGCCTAATCGCACACTTCTTCAGGTTAGCCGTGAGCCCTGTGCACCTCAACAACTCCAGGACATCCCTAAGGTGTTTTACGTGGCGCAGCCAATCATTGCTGTATATAATGATGTCATCGAGATAGGCCATGGCATAGGCAGCGTGTGGGCAAAGGATTTTGTCCATGAGATGTTGAAACGTCGCAGGGGCCCCGAATAACCCGAACGGAAGGGTGACGAACTGGTGTAAACCAAATGGGGTGGAAAAGGCTGTTTTTTCATGGGATAGGGGAGCCAAGGGGATCTGCCAATATCTCTTCATTGAATCCAGTGTCAAATAAAACCAAGCCATACCTAACTGATCGAGAAACTCATCAATGCGAGGCGTCAAGTACACATCGAATTTAGACACCTTGTTGACCTTTCTGTAGTCCACACAGAACCGGACTGACCCATTGACCTTGGGGACCAAGACCACCAGGCTGCTCCAGTCACTGTGCGACTCCTCAATTATTCCCATTTTGAGCATGGCCTTGAGTTCATCCTGAACTACAGTTTTCTTGTGTTCAGATAAGCAGTATGGGCAGCTACGCACCACCACCCCTGGGGGCGTATCAACGTGGTGTTCTATGAGGTGGGTATGACCAGGAAGGGGTGAGAACGCATCAGAAAACTCTGCCTGCTACTTGGCAATCCAAGTGTGGTATGTACCCCCTTGGATACTCACCGGTATGCAGTATGCTGCAGCTTGATCGGGGGTGGTCTCTGGCACGTCGGGGATCTGGACCACTACCCCCACCTCTATCACGTGGCACTGGTCCTGGAAGTACCCAGGCTCCCTGCAGCACCAGCACACCAGCCTGGGCCTCACCTCTGCACCAGTGGCTTGGGGATCACTCACCAGTGGGGGAGGAGACACAGAAGCACAAGGGGAAGAGGGGAGGGGGTGACCACAGACTCAGTGAGCTGGCTGCAGGGGAGTTGACCCCCGCTTCCGTGGTGCAGGGACAGGGAGGGGACGGGAGGAAGGAAGAGAGAGCGAAAGAGAGAGAAGAGGCAGGATGCCCGCCTGCTGCTGGAACCACCACCAGATGATCCTCAGCCAGAGCAATGGTGCTATCCAGCAACGGTGGGCAGTGGCACTGGACCCACTCCGCTGTTTCTCCTGGCAGCTGAGTAATGAACTACTCCAGTGCAACCGTGTCGATGATACCCTTGGCATCGTGATCTTCCACCCTCAGCCACTGCTGGCAGGTGTCCTGGAGCTGCTGGCCAAATGCAAAGGGCAGGCCAACCTCTTCTAGAGTCAGGGCGTAGAAGCGCTGACGATGTTGCTCGGGGGTGCAGCCGACGTGTTGCAGAATGGCTTGCTTTAAGGCTGTGTACTCCAGCCTACTGTTGGGAGGCAGTTGCTGTGTGGCGAGCTGTGCTTCTCTAGTCAGGAGGGGCTGTAGGCGCGCCACTCGCTGCTCAACCAGCTACGCCCACACCTCCACGGCTTGCTTAAAGAGCGCGAGGAAGATCTCCGGATTGTCGTGAGGCCTCAACTTCGTCAGTGTGATGTGGGGGAAGCCCACTGACCCTGTGACTGGGGTACCCGCCAACGCGAGCAGGTTCTGGAATGCCTGGCAATCCTCTTGCTGGACCTGCAGTAGCATTTCGAAGTGCTGCTCCTGTTCATTGTGCAGGGCGACCAGTGCCTGGTGCTGGTTCTGTTGGGCGGCGGCAAGGGCATGGATGAGCTCCTTAAATGACGAGGACTCCATGCCGGTGGTTTGCTTCAGTGTTCTGGGTTACGGCACCAGTGTAATAGTTTCTTTGGGGGTGGTGGGGCACCAAAGCACTGGGACAGGTGGATTAATCGTTGGGCAATTTTTATTCAGCTTTTCAGCTTACCTCTCACACATACACACACACACATGGTTCTGCTCTGCAGAGAGCTCTGTCACTGCAAGACACACACACACATACACACACAGCATTAATTGGGCACAGGTGTGATCATTTTGCCACTCACCTTCCCTGGCCTCGCCCTCCATTCACAAACTGACATTTGACCCTGCTGCCACAATTGGTAAGAGAGAGACTTAAACTGACTCACTGGGAGAGGACTTGGTGTGGTTGATGCTCTCTCAGTAGCCATTGATGCTTTGGAGCCTCCCTGCCAGGAAGGACAGCTTAACACACGATGTGTGGGGTCCCCACAATGGAAACAAAGTCTCTCTCTGAGTCTTCAATCATGTTCAGAAAGGTTTAGCTTGGTGCGTGAGATCTCCATGGGCTGTGGGTTCTCTGTGACATGTGGGCAGTGCATGGGGTTCTGTAATGACAGCCGATTCCAGAGTAAATTGTCAAGCTGAATGGATTTATTAATAAGAGAGTCGAGAGAGGCTTGATCATCCCAACAGATTAGTTCAGTGAGAATTTCGGGATTGAGGCTTTGGCAAAATGCAGCTGTGAGGGCAGCCTCATTCCAGCTGCTTCCTGCTGTGAGCATGCAAAATTCAAGAGCATACTCAGCAACTCATCTCTTCCCTTGTTTAGCACTGAGTAGTTGTTCACTGAACCCCACCCCTTTAGAACTGTGATCAAAAACTCGGCAAAACAACTCAATGAACTGCTTGTAGTAGGACGTGGGTTCTCCGCCTTTCTCCCATACAGCGGTTACCCACTTGCGTGATTTACCGGTGAGAAGGTTAATAAACCCGAGCAATTCTTTGTTGGTTTGTGGTTCCCGTCTGAGTGGTGAAAAACAGGGACCATTGCAGCAGAAATCCCTCATTGTTAGAGTATATTGTTCCAAATAGGTCTGAGCTGTCTGAATGCTTTTATATGAAAATCTCTGTGCATTTCTTTTTGGCAGAGGAGTTTTGCATGAGGTGTAGGAATGGAGATAATTGTGGTGCAGTTCATTGCTTATTGTTCTCTGCATAACTGTTCTACTTGCTGCATTCAGGTCATCCTGCCTCTATTTTCTGTTGGCTTCTTTCTTACCTTCCTTATCATTAGACTGAGAACACAATGTGAAATATTGCATGGTGCACCTGTCCAGGGATGATTAGTTGTGGGTCCATGAACTTTCAACCTGCACATTATCGAACCAGTTGTACTGATGGGGATGTTTGAAGTCTTTGCTATGGCTCTGTAGCTATTTCCACTCAAGTGAGGTTTAATAATGTTGTCCCTGAGAACTTTAGCAAGCTCCTTCACCTTCACCATGATTGCTATTACTAATCCATATATATTATTACAACCCCAAATCAGAAAACGTTGGAACGGTATGGAAAATACAAATAAAAATGAAAGCAGTGATTTCTAAATTTACTTTGACTTGTATTTCATTGCAGATAATATGAACCCAAGATATTTCATGTTTTGTCTGGTAAACTTCATTTCATTTGTTAATATCCATCCATTCCTGCATTTCAGGCTTGCAATACATTCCAAAAAAAGTCGGTACGGGGGCAAGTTCAGCTAGTAATGAGGTCATCAGATGATTGTAATCATGATTTGGTCCAAAATCAGTATTCAGGAAAGGCCAAGCCTTTGAGGAGCAAAGATGGGCTGAGGATCTCCAGCTTGTCAACAAATGCACGAAAAAATTATTGAAATGTTTAAAAACAATGTTCTTCAAAGAAAGATACAAAGTGATTTGGATATTTCACTGTCTACGGTACATAATATCATTAAACAATTCAAGGAATCTGGAGGAATTTCAGTGCGTGAAGGGCAAGGGCACAAGCCTAAGCTGAACACCCATGATCTCCGATTCCTCAGACGGCACTGCATCATGAATCGTCATTCATTTTTAGCTGATATAACCACATGGGCTCAGGATTTCTTTGGCAAACCTTTGTCAAGTTCTACAATACGGAGTTACACCCACAAATACCAGTTAAAACTTTATTGTGCAAAAAGAAAGCCTTATGTTAACTGTGTCTAGAAATGCCATCAACTTCTCTGGGCTCAGAGGCATCTGGGATGGACCATCACACAGTGGA
>JAOTRR010084958.1:0-10441 GCA_028570945.1 Gogo arcuatus
CAAAGCAAATTCCTTGTATGTGAGAACGTACTTGGCAATAAACTTGATTCTGATCAATACAATATCTAAAAGCAAAAAAACCTATAAATTCTAAAAGGCAAGGTTCTACTGAAAAAAAAGTTCAGGTGGTATAATACTGCAAATCTATGGTGAAACATTCAAAAATACCTTAGACACTGAGGGTTAATATTGAAATTGCAAACGGTGGTAATCAGACCTCAGATGCAGAATTACAGAATTAAACAATACTTGTACAGTTTGGTTGGCTGGAGTTTGCAGAAAACAGAGGTATGTCTCAGTTATGCACAATTTTGACCTTGGACTTGAGCCCATTTTTTGGACAATATTTGCTTGAGCATGGAGACCAGCGTTGACAGTTTGATATAACCACAATATTTCACCCTGAACCCATAACTTGAGAATAGCAAATGCACTCAAAAAACTATGGAACAAATACTTAACAGCACTGTCCATTTAAAGTCAATAAAAAAGGCTTTTTTTCGTATGGAGGATATTGAAAGTCAGCATCTTAATAGGAGAACATGCTTATCTCGAGGACCAAATTCTTTATGGATACAGTTATTAATTAAATTAAAGTAGGCTATAAGCACAGGAGATGAGAGTTTAGTCAGTTTATCCTTCACAATGCTGGCATGTTCGCTTTACAGGAGAATGTATCCAACTACTAAAATAATGTTTTACTCGAAGAAGCAAAATAAAAGCTTTTTTATTACAATTGCATGAACTCAGTTTAGTATCTCATGGCCACATTAATTTGTGCACACAATTAACTGTGATCTGTGGGGCCAAGCACCGTGTTCTTGGCTGTGTAAATAGTTCTCACTAACTTGCACAGAACACTAAAGCAAGCATAGATACTTTAAAAACTTTATGACAGAAGGTTAATGCTAAAACTGAAGTGTGTTGCAATGTAATCGACTGATGAGCTAAGTTTAAATACTCATGGTGCATGCAGAGGTTCTGCTGATATACCAAGTTATACTCTGTTTCCTACAGTTCTGAAGATATAAACCCGAAGGTAAATTGATTTATTATAGTGCTCCTTCACGTAGGTACAGGTCATTTCATTTTCCTGAGGAGTGGGTGAAATATGGAACCTAAGTCCCAAATTTGGTGGCAATATTTCAACGATTGTTTTTCATGTACATGATAGTGTAATTTATAATTTACACACAATATGACAATCAACAGTCACTAATAATAAAACAAAATAATAACAATATGGTCTCTCTTTTCCCTCTCTTCTCTCTCGATTGAACGGGATTCTGATGTTTCCGTTTAATATTTTCAGCGTGGGGTAAACCGTGGATAACTGAAACCGCGGTTACAGAGTCAGCATATGGCAGATATGGCAGTCCCACTGTATTTATTATTATTATTATACACCATATTAGACTCTGTGGCAGCCCACAGAACGCTTTGTTTGCTTTTGTGAAATCTGGCACAGTGATAGAGGACAGTCTCAAGTAACTTCAAAGCAATTTTGGTGTACAACACTTAAGCCCTCTAGCATCACCAATGGGGTAAAAGTTTGGACACACATTGACAATAATAACTCGACAACACAACATCATAGAAACGCAATTCCACTTTCCGCTGATTCTTTGAGTCAAGCAGAGTTAAGAAGACACCATGATGTCAACTGCCACCATATAGGATTTTTAGTTTTCAGTCAATCACATACACAAATAAATAAATAAATTAATTAATTTAAAAAATAAAGGTGTCTTCTGAGCCACATTTGGCTGGCTAACTGATATTTAAATGGGTGGTTACAGCTTGAAATGCTTCATAACATGTCCGTCATATTTTTCCCTTTTATAAATAGACAAAACAAAAACAAATAACTGAAAAGCATAAAAACCAAATTCAAGTTTAGGGATCAAACAGTACAATGATAAAGATAACAGTGCATCTTCATTACCTTTCTGCTTTGTTTCACTGTTAGGGATTCAGGTGAATGAAATTCATGAATATTTTTAGCACTAAAGAAAGTGTTTCTTAACGAATAGAAACATCTCTGCCTTATCGCTACGGATGGGGATCATTAGGAGTTTTTAATGGTACTACTCCTCTTACTGATACTTTAACGGTAGTGTCTGTATGTGATGGATTTTCACAATATGTTTTCACAGATCGTGTTTCTGCCCTTACATACAAAAGACTTGTTGCATTTGTGGCAACAAGCCTTGTCGGCATCGACTCTAGTGAAGTGTCATTACACTTTTGAACATCATCATCACTAAGAGCATGGTCTCTGTGTGTGAGTCTCAGCATGTGAGAGAGGCTGGATGACTAATGCTGATGACATTTTATTCTTGTATACTTTAGGCGTAGCCTACGAGACATTAGATGTTATCATTGTACAGTCTATATACATCAAACTTTATGTCATAACCAAGTTTATTACATGCATATCACAGTGTGTACTGCAATAAATTTATAAGATTGCTGAAATCTCAGTCAGTAGGTGCCACTAAGCTTTGTTCATACCTGGTATTAACACGCATCGCGGGTGATCAGGTCACAAGTGGACAGAGCTAAGGCAGGGATCACATTTCAAAAAAACCACACAAAAAAAAAACCACACGGCAACGGCAGAGTGTAACGCAAAGCTCAGCCTATAATAATTCTATGACTCATAGTTCTATTTCAGTCCTAAGAGACGCAAAGCACTAACATTCTGTACAACAATGGAGGGAAAAAAGACTTAGAAAATGGATAACTAATAGAGATTTGCTCTTAGCAGCTTTGGGACTAGAGGGTGAAGAAAGTAAGAGAGAGCGAGAGAGAGAGAGAGAGCTCGTTCAGTTTGGGTCCATGAGACACTGATTTCACAAAAAACTCTTGTCATCGATTGGTCAAAACACCTGAAACATTCCTAGCATACACTAAACTGACATTGATGAACATCGTGCTACGCTCAGAAAGTTGAATCAAGTTCAACTTGAATCAACACAGCCAACTCAGCTATCATTGGTAGAGCAGCCAGAGCGAATTTTAATGCACCAAACGCAGTGAGAGCGTTAAAATTCGCTCTGGCTGCTATACCAACGACGCTGGTAAGTTCTTGGATGTTCAGTAACGTAGATGAAAAAGGTGGCTACAAGTTCGTTCAGAATGCTTTGTCTTGCAAACTTTATTTGAGCCTTTGTGTGAGGGGCAGTGCACAGGGCAGCTCTCTCTCTCTCTCTCATATGCACTGCAGCACCGTGCAGTGCGCGCACGCACGTGCACACACACACACACACACACACACACCCTGTTCATAGTAAGGATGGCACAGAGAGAAAGTGTGATTACTCTTCACTAGAGGCTATGCGGACAATGATTGCTGCCCCAAGTGCAGCAGGTCTTTTCCATGTAAGTGCAGAAACATCAGCAGTCTGTTGAAATATCTTGTGAAAGTCCATCACATATTGACAATACAAAAGTACCGATAAGAGTGCAGTTAAAGAACTGGATCAATAAGAAGTATCAGTAAAATAGCAGTAATACCATTAAAATCCTAACAATACAGATCCCTCGTCACGAGTGACCACTTTTGACTGAATCTCACTTCCCCACTCTATATGTAAATAAACACATACGTCATTTCCGTTTGCAAAGACCAAATGCGTTGTTATTTTTACATCAGCCAGAAACAGCAATGCACGTCCTGTGCCTAGCCGGGTTTACATTAGCCAGCATATGCTGGTTTTTAGCCGGTATCACATGTAGTTGTCTGGCAGATGAAAATAAATATCATCAGCCACAATATCTGGTGGGAACTATGCCAATTATTAATAGCATATTAAATAGTCTAATATTGTGTGACCTATAAAATGTTGCCTAAAAAAAATAAATATAATCTTATGCAAAAGTTTGGTTTTGCCTCCGCTGTTATGACAATGAGTTATTCAGAGTGTTTGGTCATGTGACTGAGCGTTATACGAGATCAAAAGCCTATCGCAGGCCGTGCGCACTTCTAACAGCCCTGCACTTTGGCTCAACCCCGCATATTAGCACAACACCGAAATGTCAAAGGAGACATCCCTCGGCCAATTTTTTAAAAAACCAAATGATGTTGCAATGGCCAGCAAAACATGCATTTAATATTGGCTAAGGTCTTTATTTAACTAACAATAGCAAGGCTATTCATTTTAGACAAAATATTTAATGTTTAAACTCAAACTTTTGAAAGTTTTGAAAGTGAAATTCTTTCCCATTCTTGCGACTTTAGTTGCTCAACAATCCGGGGTCTCGGTTGTCATATTTTGCGCTTCATAACACACCACATTTTCAATAGGAGGCAGACAGGCCAGTTTAGCACCCACACTCTTTTATTACAAAGCTATACTGTTGTAACATGTGCAGAATGTGGCTTGGCATTGTCTTGCTGGAATCAGACAATCAACAAGACATCCCTGAAAAATATGTCATCTGGATGGCAGCATATGTCGCTTCAAAACCTGTATACCTTTCAGCATTAATTGTGCCTTCACAGATGTGCAAGTTACCCATGCCATGGGCACTAACACACCTCCATACCATCACGGATGCTGCTTTTGAACGTTGTGCTGGTAACCATCTGGATGGTCCTTTTCCTCTTTAGCCCGGAGGACACAACGTTCATGATTTCCAAAAACAATTTAAAATGTGGCCTCGTCAAACCCCCGTGCACTTCTCCACTTTGCGTCAGTCCATCTCAGATGAGCTCGGGGCTCAGATGAGCAGCGTTTCTGGATGTTGTTTTGATGTATGGCTTTCACTTTGCATGGTAGATGCAGTGACGAACTGTGTTTACCAACAATGGTTTTCCAAAGTGTTCCTGAGCCCTTGTAGTAATCTCCTTTATATAACTGTGTCGGTTTTTAATGCAGTACCATCTGAGACCACCTGTTGTAGCACTTTAATGACGCTTCTAGCACGCAAATGAGTCGGTATTCCGCTTACACAGCGGACGTCAGTAGAGTAGCCAGTCATTCAACGTGGCCCAGGACATCTTCACGTTCACACTGCTAAAAGAACGTAGCCATATGCGGCCCAGACCACCTCCGAAAGTGGTCTGACCAATCGAATCTCAATGCATCTTCAGGACACATTTGACCCTGTTCACACCTGTACTTGGAGCTTTTCACTGCACCCTGGATGCATGTTAATACCAGGTGTGAACAGCCATTTCAATGCATTAACTAAAGGATTACTTCACATTTGATGCCAAGGAATCAAAGTGGCTTGTTAAGTTTTCTTGTTAATTGTTCAATTGGGGTAAAGAGTGATTATATTTTCTAGAGTAGAGTAGAGTAGAGTAGCTTGTAACTCAAAATCAGTGACATAAGTACAGAGAGCTTTTTGCTGCCCCAGCAATGTTTACAACATAGGCCTGGGTGATAAACCAATAGCGATAGTCTGTCATCGACAAACACTTCATCAATAGCAATAAGAAAACTGTTCGACAGAATGTTTGATAGTTTCACTTAAATGCATTAAATGCAAACCGCCAAGAAAGTGCATAAATACGCAAAGGTCGGTTGCATGAACAAACCCTAAATGTGCTCCCTCCCTACCTTATAAACAGCCTATTATATCGCTTGATAATGGAGCGTGCTACAAGTGACACACAAACCGCCAATTATTTAACAGATGTATCATTCAGTTGCACCATCAACATGCGACACAACAGAAACAGTGTGGAATGAGAAAATGAGCAGTGCTTCCCACAGGTCTTAAATATACTTGTGGTGGTAGATGGTGAAAAGGGCCGACATTACCTGCTGCCACAAAAACGGTCTACTATATACGATTTCGGACCACACTGGAATTTTCTCCGCTCGAATTGCTCAGTAAATCGTGCATGTTATCTATCAGCGACAACCACAGGCTTCAGAAAAATGGAGTCTTCTCTTTTTATTTCATTTACAATTTCATTTTTTGCTTTACAAAGAAGTAATAGAAATGTAAAAAAAAAACAAAAATAGGCCTATTAATTTCTGTTGCTGACAGGAAAACAGAATGACCAAATGGAGACGGACCGTTAATGTCCTTTTAATAATCAGTCCAATAGGCAAGAAAAAAAAAACTGAATGCACTGACTGGACTCAAGCGCTCCATGTTACCATGGTAACGTAAGTTTACAGCGTGAAAGCTCTCCGTTCATGTGATCAGTTATTTGGTCAATCATTTCAGCACAACACAAGTCCTTTTAGTGACAGTATATTTATCTATTGCTCACAGAACATTCTCCTTCTTCATACTTATTTGTTAAAATGGGTCACCAGATATACTTTGGAGGCCGTTACTATACCTGGGCAGCCCACCCATGTAAAGTCTACGTGTGGGAAACACTGTGCAGACTATGAGGAAACTGTTGATAAAAGTAAAGTGTTTAAATACAAAATAAAGTGGTAAAAACCAAACTTTTTTCTCCTGGTAAATATTAAAAATAGGTCATTAAAACCTATCAATAATTATCAATATCAACTGAAATGAAACATTTTATCATGAAAACTTTTCAGCTATATCAGCCAGCACTACTGCAACATATAAAACATACTGTTTCATTACGTAGCAATGTCTTGTTGATGCATCTTCGGATGTATAATTCACTTTGTTTGGATGGTTCTGAGACAAAAGCTGGTTTATTGAGAGTGTTTAAAATGGCCGACTGTTCTTCTGCCAGTCACAATTATATGCAATGTACTGTGCTTGGACAATACACCGTTGTTCACAGTGAGCTGTAATGTGTGGGCCATAGATGGCAAACTCAGGACCCCACATTGCTCCATCGCCTTTGCATGCTTTTACATGCAGGGGTGTAGTAGAGGGTAAACGCATGTAAATGCTGTTTATACACCTTTTTTAAATTACAAAATAGCGCTTGTGAAAAAAAGGCGAGTACCTTTTTACGATCGTTTACTCACTTGTCATTATGCAATTTAAAAAGTTTGAGTCAAAAATATACCGTGTTCTTCACTGCATTAAGCCTACAACAGCACACCACACTGCCCCTCCCAAAAAACTGGTACATGCCCCCTCCTTCTCCTCCTCTCCAATGTCATTCATCAACAACGCAGCCACTGCTTGCAAGCAAGTACATCAGCAACAGGTGCTACAGCATGCATGCAGAGACACAGCCATGAACATCAGAGAGTATTCTGCAAGAGTCGCAACCCCAACCCCCCTGAAAACCACGGATGCCTCTCTGCCCGTGTACCACGGGTTATAAATGGTAAACAGGCAGAGTGGTTCTTTATTTTTCAGTTAATAAGATAACATTAGTTACTATCGAGTACTGTAGCCTACAGATTGATGCTGTTTGCATTAATAGCTGGCTAAAAGACATAACATTAAAATAGGCAACCTATCTGAATCAATGCAAAGTGTATATATTGGGAACTCCCATTTCCATTTGTGCTAGCTGGACATGAACCTATCCATTTACATACTGCATGCACTCTGTGTACAGAGGGTGAGGCAGACACACAGGGACAAGGACACGTGGAGTTGAGGACTGAATGGCACAGTAAAGGCACAGAGGAAGGTTCGTGGTGGAACACACAACAAAGCTAGCGTACACAAAAGTTAAATGTAGCTCCATCCATCCATAAAACAGCATGTGTTTGTATCCATATCCAAAATATCACAATGTTGGCCCAATTATAGATTGTATAAAGCAGTGTGAGAGAGCGTAGCATTGTGTCATCATTTACCTTGCCATTACAGTAGTACAGCAAGTAGAGGTGTCTCAAGGCTCCAACTTCCAGGCCCAAGATCAATTTCTTCCCCAAAACCATTTCTCTGTTGAATGACTACTCAGAGCTGCAGTAGGATTATACTCTCTGTATTATGCACTATACTGGCTGTAGTCTTAATCTGTCTACTACTACTACTTAATAACAACAACAACAACAACAACAACATTATTATTAATAATAATCAGAAATTAAGCTCAGTCTGTACAGGTCCCAAATTACTTAATAATCCTACGACAATTAATATTTGCTGTGTGTCTGGAATGCAGTATGGAATTCATATCAATACCATTTGCATATGGAAAATGTGACTTCTGTCAAACTTGTAATGCATTGTTTGAAAATTTTTCTCAGCTGAACATGGTGTTCATCATTGCAATATTGGGTCCTGGGTTTTCTTTGGCTGGATATCATTAAAATATGGGAAAATATGCTTTGGAAAGCATTGTGAGGCTGGGGCAGGTTCAGGCAGAGAGGAGGATGAAGAATGGGAGGCACCCAGGATGCATGACTATCCATCCATTTGGACTGAAAAACAGCATATGCACTTTAAAACTGAAAATCCTTGGCTCTTCATGAATGGTGAATATGTTGTTTGTGCAACCTGCAGGAAATTAACTTCACTTGGTGCACTAAGAACTGAGAATGTCAATTTCAAAGGAGTGGTCAGACTCCAGTGTCACATACAGTCACAAAGGTGATCACCAGTACCAACTGGCTTGTTTGAGAAGTAAAATTTTACAAACATGCCACATCCAAAAGCCAGAGGGCAGACACCATATGTAAAACAAAATATGTCCTATTGAATTTTCTGGAGCCAAACAAGTGGCTGCAGACAGAGAATCCACAGCTAAATTGTTCTGTACAGCATACAGTATAGCCAAACACAATCTGCCATACACAGATTTCATGTTACTTCATGTCAAAACTATAATGAATTTCCTGGCTACACATCTGCACTTTTTGACCACAGAGGACAGTTATAGAAGCGAGTTAGTTCTACTCTTACTATTCATCACCACCCATCATGGGATCCATTTTGAGTCTGGTTGTGCTCAAAAAAAAAAAAATTCCTCATGTTGTCTCAGGGAGTTTTTCCTTGCCACTGTCACCTCAGGCTTGCTCATTAGGGATAAATGTATATGTTTACAATTTATATCTGTAATGTATGTATATTTCTGTAAAGCTGCTTTGTGACCATGTCCATTATTAAAAGTGCTATACAAAAAAAAAAATGAAGTATTTGGTTTATCTGTAACAGGAAAATGGGCTTGATATGGGCTCCACACTGCCCGTCAGGTACACAGCAAATACCATGGTTGAGCATATAGCCAAGCAAAAAGAGAAAAAGGTCATTCAAAAACTCATAAATGAAAATGGCAGATTTAGCATTGATGAGTCCACTACACCAAGCAAGAAGTCAGTCAGTTTTGGTGGTGTAATTAACAGCTCTTCTGAAGGATCAGCCAACCATCCTCTTGTTTGCTTTAGTTGCATTGGAAAGCCAGTCAGCTGAGTCAATAACAGAGTTGTTGGCTTGTCTTCATAAGTGGGGTTTGAACTTTGGAGGAGAACTTCATTAAACGCATCTTACTTGCCTTTGCCTGTGACGGTGCTAGTGTGATGCTTGGCTGCAAGTCGGGTGTAGCTACCCGTCTACAACAAAGATACCCTGATCTGATGGTCTGGCACTGCCTTAACCATAGGCTTGAACTGGCAGTTGCAGATGCTGTGAAGGCAGCAAACAATGTAGGTAGGAAGGTAGTTTAATAAGTTTATTGCCATTTTAGAATCTGAGGCTATGTCATGGCAAGAAGGTGTTTTGGGAATAATACTAATGAGTACCAGAAGAAAGAATAAATAAAATTACGAGGGTAAGTAGACTGATGAAAAGGATGTTGTGAATACACAGGTGGTACCATATGTGTAGAGGGTCGCAATAGATAGAATTACTTAGGTGAGTAGTCGGTTCAAAGAAGAGTAACAGAAAATAAAGATAAGTGATTATAAATTATAAAATGAGAAGAGATGGTAGGGTGTTTAAGTTACTTATGAGAAAAAAAGGTTACATATGGCTGGAAGCAAACAACGTCCATCATTTCACAACAATTATGGATAAGCTCTACACCCTTTACCATGGATCAGTGAAAATAAATATGTCCTGAACTTGCTGAATGTGCAGAAGAGGTTGACGTAAGACTGCAAAAAAAAAATGGCTCGAGATGCTCAAGCAGCCATCAAAACCCCACATCTTCCACAACGGCTAATGTTCCAGAGCAATAAATTCTCTCTCTCTTGTTGAAAAATTGCTTTAGCCTTCTGGCTGTCTTTATCAATATTTTTTTTTTAAGCAGTTGGTTAACTGGCTGACTAGCTGCAGTTTTGTGAATGGTGGTGTAGGTGGTGTTGTCCTCTTTGCATATCTTTCAGTGTGGTATGCCTTCAAATGTGTAATGAAGTTTGTGGGGTTGAAATTTCTTATTTTGCTGCTTACATGAGACGTTGAGTAAGTGTTACAAATTGCATGTTTTAAGTCACATTTAGGCATGTAACAATATATTATGCAACGATAAAGCATGATACAAATTTATGATGATTCAAATCGATGAAACAAATAATGAATCATGATTATTATCAGGCTGCGTAATCTCTTAGTTTTTCCGAGCTGTAATTGTGTTGTTTAGACA
>JAOTRR010085059.1:0-10429 GCA_028570945.1 Gogo arcuatus
AAGGCTAGCTCGTCTGGTCCAATCCCACAGAAGAGCTACTGTAGCACAAATTGCTAAAAAAAAGTTAATACTGGCTGTGACCAGAAAGGTGTCAGAACACACAGTGCATCACAGCTTGCTGTGTATGTGGCTGCGTAGCTGCAGACTGGTCAGAGTTCCCACACTGACTCCTGTCCACTGCCGAAAGCGCCTACAACGGGCATATGAGCATCAGAACTGGACCATGGAGCAATGGAAGTAGGTGGCCTGGTCTGATAAATCACGTTTTCTTTTACATCATATGGACGTTTGGGTGTGTGTGCGTTTCTTACCTGGGGAAGAGATGGCACCAGGATGCATTATTGGAAGAAGGCAAGCTGGTAGAGGCAGTGTGATGCTCTGGGTAATGTTCTGCTGGGAAGCTGTGGGTTCTGGCATTCATGTGGAAATTACTTTGACTCGTACCACCTTCCTAAACATTGTTATAAGCCAAGTACATCCCTTCATGGCAACGGTATACCCTAATGGCAGTGGCCTCTTTCAGCAGGATAATGCGCTCTGCCACACTGCAAAAATTGTTCAGGAATGGTTTGAGGAACATGACGAAGAGTTCAGAGTGTTGACTGGACCTCTAAATTCCCCAGATCTCAATCTGATGGAGCATCTGTGGGATATGCTGGATAAACAAGACCATGGAGACCCTGCCTTACAACTTAAGGCCTTTACACACCAGGGGCATTTTTTCATGCAATTAATTCGCACATAAATATAGTTTTTCGAACTGTTGTTTTTGTCGTGAGTACTTTAGCACAGAGCAGCAAAAAAGTGATTTTTTTCGCACCAAGATCAATTTTGTTTTGAGCTTTCGCACTGCAAATAAACGCATCAACCAATCACGTTGTGCGGTACAGACGTCACGTGGTGACGTAGGAGACAGTCGGCAAAACAGCCTCGAATGTAGCAGCGAGTCTCTGCTGTGTGCCGGCGTCGCTCACGTCCGGAGCTGAGCGGCTGTATTTCTGTCGAGTTTTATTCTTATCTTTAATCAAAAGGGTGGTCTTTCAATTTGAGAGCAGTATTTATTCTTTTCACATACAGATTTTGCATCTGTGAGCAGACGATTCGTGAGTGCACAAAGCAGTCTGAGTGCAAGCAGGGGCTATTTGAGAGGGAGAGGGGGGAAACATTTGCAAAATCTGAACATGAAATGAATAAATACTGCTCTCAAATTGAAAGACCACGCTCTTGATTAAAGATACGAATAACACTCCATATTATTTCACCCGTGAACGCAGAACACTGTGAGCATTTCTTTCTTTCTTGTTGTCCAACATCCCGTCTCTCAGCTTCAGCTCTTTAACGAGATTATGAAACTTTCCCTGGTGTCGTTTGTACTCAAAACTTTCTCTTTCTTGAGAGCATGTCTATAATTATTGTCTTCATCGCTGCTAGACGACTCCCTCATTCACTCAGGACACTACTAATAGTCACAGCATGAAACAAGCACGAAATGGAACACAACATTAAAAAAATCACATCTGCAACATGGTGCCAGATACCACAGAACACCTTCAGAGGTCTTGAGGAGACCATGCCTCGATGGGTCAGAGCTGGTTTGGTGGCACAAGGGGGACCTACACAATGTTAGGCAGGTGGTTTTAATGTTATTATTGTTAATCGGTGCATACATACTGTATAATGTGTGCAGTCTTCGTGCTCAAATCAAGCCGAAAAGAAAGTACTGACAGTTTAAATGCTGAATGGTAAATTCCAGCCATAATCATTAGCCCAGTTATTGCATCTTTTAACTATGGCTATAATCTCACAGTATTTTATTAAAAATGCTTACATACCTGTTACATTGAGCAGTGTTTTAACTAGTCATGGGCTTTTCAGGTAAAAATTACTATTTCAAGGTATTATCTGAATAATATTTAAATATTCAACTTGCAACAAACAAATGCATAAAACATGTATGCTATGAAGCATAAAGACTTTATCTGCTGTCGTGTGTATGCAGTGTGTGTGGATGTGCAGTGGGCTGGGTGGTATACCCATGTTTTAAACAGTTTAAATTCATTAACATCCTCTCAGGGTAGTGAGTTATTTATGGCAGCTTTAACTAGCTAAGTTAACTGTCTCCTCTTCAGACCACCACACAATTAATTTCTTAGAGAGACGGGGGGAGAGATGGGGAGAGATGGGGGAGAGAGAGACAGGGAGAGAAATGGACTGAGGGAGAGATGGGGGAGAGAGAGACAGGGAGAGAGAGACAGGGAGAGAAATGGATTGAGGGAGAGATGGGGATGAGAGAGACAGGGAGAGAAATGGACTGAGGGAGAGACAGGGAGGGAGAGACAGGGAGAGAGAGACAGAGAGAGAAATGGACTGAGGGAGAGATGGGGGAGAGAGAGACAGGGAGAGAAATGGACTGAGGGAGAGACAGGGAGAGAGAGACAGGGAGAGAGAGACAGGAAGAGAAATGGACTGTGAGAGAGATAAGCCCCTTTCAGATACGAAACTTGTTATTGTATGATACAAAAGCAACACAGGATGGATAGATTTTCATTCCTACTCAGTCTTCCATAACGGAAAAGTAACAGATATTGTGTATTCCCTCCTGACTGTTTTTGATGGAAACGAATCACAATATGACACATAATACATGAGGCGGCAAGCCTGTTGTTGTGAAAAGCCCAAACTGAGACATTAGCTAGTTAGCAACATGGCACAATCGAGCTGCATCTTTGTTGGGAGCGTTCTCTTCCTGTTTCTTATTACAGCTTCGATTATATCTGCAAATGTTTTCTTTGCTTCTAGTTTTGAGTTCACCGTCTGGCTGCATTTGCATTGAGGCAGTATGAGTAGTTCCGTCGCAATATTGAGTGGCGTATTTCACAGTAAAACACTCGTGTCTATATAATAAATAAATAAATAAATAGAGAGAGAGAGAGAGAGCTTAGACTGATTTCATCCATGGAGCAAATGCTGGGGTTTCTTCACAGGTGCCAAGCTCATGAGAACACACTTAATCTGAAATATCTCCAAGGGAAATCAAGAATATTACATTGTAGCTTTAGGAGGCCATGGATGATTCTCCCAGGGGGCATGTTCTTGACTTTGAATATTAGTAAGGTTCTTTAGACAATGTCTTTAGGCCAGGCCTGTGAGTGGATCACAGTGATTATCCCCCTGCTTGTATAGTGATATCTACATAGGCTCCCACAATATGAGTGTCATTGTGTTGATGTGTCGCTCCAGTTTGGTTGAAGTGTTTGATGACCTACCGATCCAAGGGTGATGGCTGCATCTCTTGCGCTTGTCTGTCAGTTCTCTGGAGAAGTTCTCGAACTGCAAGCTGTGTCTAGGTTGCAGGAGATGGCAGTCCCGCATGTCCTTGACAGTTACATGCTTCTTGTAGGTGGTTTGTTTGAGGATGGTAGGTATGGAGACATTTCATCTCCAGGTCCTTACTTACTTCATCCCTCGGTTGTGGCGAAGGTGGTGCCAAGGTCCATAAATATCTTGTGGATTGTGAATAACTGGTTTTATTGTGGCTTTCTTAAGTGCCAGGCCTTATGGTGTAGCATGTGGCTTACTTGACTGTCACTGGGATGTATTTTAACCCTGTGCTGAAAGCTTAAGAATTCCTACCTGATCTATCCACAGATGCTTGAAGAGCAGCTTGATAGCTGTAGCTTAAAAACAAACAGCAATATCCAGTGGCATTTTCTCAGCCACCTAACTGCCACTCATCTTGTCCATTTAGAGATGGCTCATTTTGTGCTGGATGTGTATCACTACTTATGAAGGTAGATAATACCTTCTGTTAGGCTTTTGGGTTTTAGTTTGTTGTACATCCTGGTGCCAGGTATGCTTATTGCATTCTTCTGATGAGGGGAAAAACACAATAAACCGGGTTTAAATCCACGATTCCATCTTGTCATCTGTGAGTTTTGAGGATGCTTTCAAGTGGTGCCAGGTAACTAGATCCATGGGGGATTGTGCTTCAGTGCAGCTTTAAGGGATTCCTTCTGTGGAGGAAATGCTTGGGTATGCGCATGATAATGCCACTTTAGCAGCAGGTGAGGTGAATTTAGAGCAAGAGAGGGAGTGTTCAATTGCGGCCGTACGGAAGTGCAACTCTCTTTCCTCAGAGGTCTGAAGAGCTTTTTGCCCTCCAGTCGTGAGTGATTGTGCCCAATACTGCATCTGGCACAGGTGGTGCTGCTGGCGTTCTGGGATTTGTTGCTGGCCATGGTGCTGATGTGTTCCAGTGGCACTCCAGGTGTGCCACTGGACCAATTTTCTGGAGCATATTTTTGCCTCTTAATTGCAGCAGTGCGAGCATTAGGCTAACTACAGGAGAGATGGAGAGATGTTCAACATGGCAAAACTCTTACATGCCCACACAAACGCACATTAAAGTGCCTTGATATGTCTAAATGCTTACTCACTATTTCATACACACACACACACACACACACATTAGTTGTACATTATATTATGGAATAGACACACAAACTCCAACTTCTCAGACATCTCAACACATGAGAGATGGTTTTAAAGGAGCATCATATGCAGGAAGCTGCACTACCACAACTACACGAAAGAGCCATATTTGATGCTAACTCTCTGTGGAGCGATACCCACAGGGGCATGCTTTTGGAAATTATGATGACTATAAAACACGTTTTAGTCTTTATATACATGCACAGCATATGCGTCCATAAATATTTGGACGTTAACAAAGGTATTATTTTAGCTGTCTATGACAGTATATTGTAGTTGAAACCCAATAATAAATCTGAGAGTGCAGACTTTTATATTTAATTTGAGGATATTTACAAGTCAGTCAACTTTATTTATATAGCACTTTAAAGGAGACATT
This sequence comes from Gogo arcuatus, assembly GCA_028570945.1. Lineage (NCBI taxonomy): Eukaryota > Metazoa > Chordata > Actinopteri > Siluriformes > Anchariidae > Gogo > Gogo arcuatus. The sequence goes on from JAOTRR010085059.1 coordinate 4,871, forward strand.
TATACCCCCTTTTCAATTATTTAATTAATTAACTGTTTCCTGAGATGCTTTTGTAAAGTTTGCAAGTTTTCGCAACCTTGGTTCTTTTTTCTTCTTTCACCCTACAGGATGAACCAGGGCTATTTTGGGGGTGTGCCTTTAAATTTAAATATGTAAATAGCTTCTGTCTGATTGGTTAATGGAATCCATGAGTATGGAGGACAGAGTTGGATGTTAGTCAATCAGAGTGAAGCTATTTAAACATATTTAAATTTAAGGGCACACCCCCAAAATCAGCCTGTAGGGTTTTCATACTATGCTTTACAAAAGCATCAAAGGCATACAAAAGCATTGAAGAGTGTATGGCATGTCCCCTTGAACAGTCTCAGCCAATTTTATAATAAACAATAATAATCGCCATCGCCATAATCGGTGTCAAAACATATAAGACATACTGGTTTTGAACTGCCCTTGGGAAGAATGAACATGTAAGAGGCTGTCCATTCTTGATTTGTTTTCACTGTCTACGTTTCTCTTTTTAGAGCACGCCATGTGAAATTACTTTTCTCTGAGTATTTCTCAGACTATTGTCTCTTGTCTCTCCCCTGTGGGTTTGTGTCTCACTCTAAACTGCTAAGCTGCGCCGGTTAAAATAGAAACGCCCTGTCAGAATTTAATAAACCTCAATAATTTACGGTTACAGGTCCAGTTCCGGATAGGACTTCCTCGGTCCACCTATTAGTGACCTCATCCTACACCCGTTCTCTCATTTTACTCTCACATTATTTAAGAGTGTTGATAAGATAAAGTTCATCTTACAGACATTCAGGTAACAAACTAATAGCATTAACGGTATTGTGGATCCTGCAGCAAGTAACACCAATAACGTTCTAGAAAATTAGCGTACATCTATTACTTCAGCTGTTAGCTCTTGTCTTATTTTAGAGTTTGTGGGTTGGTAGGCACTCCAAATACCCAAATGTATGTGCACAAGCACTGATAAAGTGAGTTTTTAATAATATGTCCCCCTTAACAACAGCCCTTGCTTGACCAAACTTTAAATCATTAAATCACAATATGATAAAAGGCAATAACCAACATACAACACACATGTCCAATCTGATCTGTAATACTTTTAAGGCTCTTCAAATGCAAATGAATACAGATGAGTGTTAAGTGTATATTTAAAGACTGAAATAGAAGAACAACACCGAATGTGCAATAGTAAGCTATTCCAGAGCTTCGGTGCTGCCCCTGCGAATGCACAGTCACCCTTTGTTTTCAACCGTGACTTTGCAGGGTTAATATAGTTAGCGAAAGCTAAGACTTGCAGTGAAAAAAAAAATTTCATTAACTAAAATAAAAATGACAGTTTAAAAAAAAAGAAAACTAAATGAAAACTGCAATAAACAATGCAACACGAACTAAAACGAAATAGAATTACAGGGAAAATAAGCAATATTTTCACAATATTCCAACTTTGGGCTGACTATGGTCTTGTAGGCTGTTTCCTTTACTTTAGGGGGGCAGCTGTACAAGTTTCTCCTCAAGAGACCAAGAACCTTGTTGGCTTTGGTTGCTGTGATGTTAATGTGGTCTGCCCAGTTCAGCTTACTGTTTATTTCAATACCCAAGTAAGTGTGATTTGTGACCGAGTTCAGGCGTTTTCCATTCATGTTATAAGAGGTTTGAAGGGGTTTCTGCTTGTGGGTAATATGCATTACGTGGCACTTAACTGTGTTAAATTTCATTTGCCATTGGGACTCCCAGTTACATAGGGTGTCGATGTCACTTTGTAGAGCCTTACTGTCTTCATTTGATTTTATCTCTCTGTAAAGTATGCAGTTGTCAGCAAAGAGCCGTACCTGAGAGTGAATGCCTTTTGGCAGGTCGTTTATGTAGAGGATGAATAACAAAGGTCCTAAGACGGTGCCCTGTGGGACCCCCGATTCCACTTCAATGGAAGATGATGAAACGCCCTCTAAAACAGCACACTGTAACCTCTTGGTGAGGAAGTTGGTAAACCAGCTGTGTAAAGAGCCTGACTGTTTTAGCTTCAGTAGGAGTCTCTGATGAGGGACTGTAAATCAAATGCCTTGCTGAAGTCTGTTATAATGACATCAACTTGGCCTTGATGATCCAGAATTTCAGCTAGATTGTTTACTGTTAGGGCAAGTTGTGTTTCACATGACCGCCCTTTATGGAAACCGTGTTGTTCCTCATTAAGAATACTATACTTCTCGAAGTGTTTCATGATGTTTGAGTGAATAATGTGTTCTAAAAGTTTACAGGGTATTCTTGGGGATTTGAATCCCCCCCCCCCCACACACACACACACACACACACATCCATGTCTATTGAGTTTTTCTTCTGAGACTGACTCCTCTTTTCCCTCCTCCTCTTCCTGGATATGGGCCGGGTGTCAGCTGACTGAAACTGAAGACTGTGATTGGTTGTGGAACAGTGTGCATTATCCTGTAGCTAGGCAGACTCCTTAACTCCCACGAGAACGCAGGCCTAAATTCCACTATATTCAAACTCCAACACACACACATGCGCACAGTTTACTGCCACATTTAGTAAACAGAGGTGAATGATTTCACAGTTTTGATTTGCAGCACACAGGCAGAGAACTGTGAAAGGACAGAGTGACAGTTCAGGCGTTGAGCGTGTTTACATGTGTATATGCATTAAACGGCCATTCTTATAAACTTCTAATCTTTGTAGGACACCATATACCTGAATGTTTATTTGCTTCTTTGTGAGATGGGTATGGTGTGATATTTTACTCAGATGCTCTAACACGCAGGATAGTTGTCATCTCTTCACAGCGGACACTTCTTACCGACTCAGCTAGTACTCTCCTCTGTTTTCCGTCAAGTTTGTAAAACGATGTGATCTTGTTTGGACAAATATCTTAATTAGACACACAGAAGGCATCAATATATTTCTCCAAATGAGTAATCATGCTGAGTATTTTTGACCGAATGTGTAGTTTTTTTTGCTACTCTCCTGAGGCCTAATTTAAAAGCATGACATAAAAAAGGTTCTAAATTGTTTCTTGAACATAAAATTCATGTCTTGTACGCACAATAAAATTGTTAATTGAGTGTCCATAGGCAAGTAATATGCACAAAAACCACTTGTTCATAGCAGCTTTAAATAAATATACAATAAATATAAAATTATATTAAATATACACCCAGAATTAACTGTATATTGCATTTAGGCATTGTTTCAGAGCCTGCCGTTGGGAAACGCAGCAAAAACTTAGTAAATGATCAGTAAAGTGGGGGCGGTATTAAGCTGCACTGTTTAGTATTTTTGTATTTGTCATTTTTAATGTAATAAAATTTAATGTTGCACAGCAACAGATGTGTGTTGCTAACAATCATGTTCACAGAGAGGAAACCACTGGGATTTATGTAACTGAATTTGTTCTCTAGTGGCGCTTTAGCTGTGGCAAGAATGCAGACCAGCTACTGAGATCGGGAAAACCAACGATTGCATGGAATTCTGTTTCACATGTGTCTGTTGCACATCAGCATGAGGGAATTGGTTAATGTTCAGGCTGAGAGAAATGATGACAGTCCAATACTGCTGGCATGATTCTAGTCAATGATGGTTTGGAAATGCTCCCTTTACTCACAGTTTCTCTGTGAAATGTGCCAAAACACTGCTGAAAGCACATGTGCCTCATTTCACTTTCCAGCTTAACTTGAGTCTGACTCTAGTCTGTTAGCTGATGGCTGTAATGTATTAGTATTGGTTTGGGAAATGATGGTCCACTCAGAACTTATAGCTAAGAAATCAGTCCAGTGCTGAGTCTTGCTGATTTAACTATGTCTCTTGTGGGCTTGTACCATCCAGCTCCAGTTTTTTAGGTCCTGTGAGAAATTGTAGTAGCTATTTATATAGCTTCTAAAGCTAATTAATTAAAAAAAATATTAAATAAAGCAGTAATTGGTGTGAAACTAGTCATTTGATTTACATGTGTAGGGCTGCAACAATAACCGCATCACCGCCATACTGTGGTATTAGGAGGTATACCGCGGTGTTGAGCCTGTCACCGCCATTACCGTCATAACAGCTTTTCTTCCCCTTATCTGAGAGTGCTGCCATTCTCATGTAGCTTTTGTTTTGCTCCGTGGCCTTGTCGACACACATCTGGGTATTTTCGAAAATTCAGTTTTTTCTATCAGTTTCGAAAAGGATCACATTCACAGTATGCACGTTTTTTTTTATCTCTGCCCGTGAGAATGAGAAAATGATTCTAAAACGCCCAGATCGCTGCACTGAACATACACATCATTGTAACCTTCTGGTCGACTGACCAATCAAATAAATCCTCCTCCATCTTCCTTGCCTGAGCTTCGAGCAGCACTGGTAGAGGAGAGGCAGAGTATCAGCTGGAGGGATCTCAGCATGCTGGTGGACGCCACGCCTCGACGTGTCGCCGCAGTACTGTAACGTTCCTTTCAGTAGAAACGCATGATTAAAAATTTCTGACTATTTGTGTTTTTGAACTGCATTGTACTTGTAGTGCTTTTTTTTTTTTACTTTTTACCAGTATGATTGAATAAATTTATTCCTATTTTATTTTTAACATTTTCATCTGTTTTTATGTAAAACTACATACCTCTGTGTGGAGTATCTTCCAGATAGTGTATAAAATAAAATGTCAAAAGACAAGCACATTCATTCAAATTGTCATGATAACTAATATAATAAATTCCAAAAAAGGCCATAATTATTAGCAAGAGTGCATTCCCATCGGTTCCTGACTTTTCAGACACCCTGTAGATTGCTTGGACAGAACCATTTTATACTTTTATACGAAAACTGTGTGATCCTGCTCATATAGAAAGTTATGCATGGATCAAGTGAGGGACACTTAACACTTAGAGCCTTGATCATTGGAAGTGTAATGAAATCGATGTGACTTGTTACAATTCTTTGATGTTGGATTGATTTTCGTGGAGAATAGGCCTGTTTTCTCACTCTTCCCCAGCCGCCCCACTGTTTTTGGTGTCTATGGTAACGCTTCGGAGCTATTTCAAGCAGAGGTGATGGTGTGAATTCGCTGTGAGCTGGAAGCCTTCTCACGCTCCCTGGTGTTTGAGTTCAAGGCGTTTATATGGCTGCAGTTGAACAGAACTGTAGTTACAAGCCAGTTGTATCAGGCTAGATTTTCAGTTTTATTTTAGCTTTTATTATTATTGTTAAAAATAAGCTATAATCTTCTCAACATAACCAGAATATAAAAGGTTTTTTTTTCCTTCATTGTAAAATTATCTCAGAGGTTAATAATCTGAAAAGTCTTTACTTTTGTGTTAAATGACTGGTACATGTAACAGGACAATGATCATTTAAAGAGCTGAGCACAAAGCAAGCAATCCAAAATGGCATCGAGTTACTTAAATATACTAAATGTGCAGTGTTTATATTCAGAGTGTAAAACACTGCACACAGTAGTAGATGATGATGTTTGTGTGATGAGCTGGAAAACCAGTCTCTAGTATTTGTATTACCGTATTCGACCTAATTAGCACACCTGCCCCTATAAGCGCACCCCCACTT
>JAOTRR010085093.1:0-10423 GCA_028570945.1 Gogo arcuatus
TATCTTCCTAACTGTTTCTCTAAGTTTACTGTAGAACTCCTCCTTTGTCTCCTCAGGGTTGGTCATGGTTGGTGCATACAGACTGATAATAGTGGCATATGACTTCTTTTGCAGTGGTAGTCTCAAGCTCATGATGCGGTCATTGATAGGTGTTGGTTCCTGCTCCAGCTTCTCAACTATACTGTTCTTGATGGTAAAGCCTACACCCGACTCCCTCTGATCCTGCCTTGGTTTAGCACTCCAAAAGAATGTATATCCATGGTCTACCATACTGTCATATTCGGGTAGGTGAGTCTCACTTAGAGCTGCTATATTGATGCTGCAGCGGCTCAGCTCCATAGCTACTAGAGCAGTCTGTCGTTCAGATCTTTCCATTCCAGACCTTTCCAGTAGTGTATGTACATTCCATCCAGCTAGATTCAAAGCTTTCCTCATCTTCTTGTTCTTTTTCTTGCATCCTAGCATACTTTTAACTGGCCCCCGGAGCGGGAGGTGACCAGCGCGAACCTTGTTAACCTGGGCGACATTCGAGCCGGTATGATACAAGCTCCTTTCAACCATAATCATGAAACTGCTTGCAAAGTGTTTGGAAGTACTGCTAGCTTTTGCAATTACTAACAGCACTAACTTGACAGAGCAATGATGTAGCCCAGTGGCAAGGACAGGCCAAGACAAACTGGCATCAATGTCTGCTGCAGCGGTTGACCGGGAGATAGGTTTGTTTATCCCCGCTCTTAGGTGATACCACGGGTCACCTGGCTAGGTTTGCATGATGGCCGTTGACTTGCAAGGAGCTCATCTGCCCTTTGACAGGTCTTGTTTTTAGTCCTGCTGGGTGACATGCCACCCTCGAGCCTGTTTAAAAGCCGACCACCTGTCCGTGCGGCAGGTTGTACTGGGTTACACTGCTACTAGTAGCAAAGTCCATCTGGACTCTGACCTGACGTTCAGATCTTTCATCTTACTATATATAAAAAAAACAGTTTGAGATATGACACCAAATCTGTGAAGATATGGCAAAAATTGTAGAGCAAGTTCTCAAAATTAAGTTTTGCATATTCAGCAAATAATTAAAAATGGGTATAGCTAAATCGTCCAAAAGACAAATTTTTAAAGGGTAAGGAACTAAAGCATCGGAAAAATATTTCATTTTATCTCATATTTCATTCAATATTTGAATTAGGTTCATAGTTAGTTAATTGGTGTTTTTGCTTTGTATTTCAATAAATGCTATAACATTGAACATCTTATTGCCTTGTTGTGGTTGATACTTTGATATTGCAAGAAGCCAAACTATTCAGAACTAAGCTTTCAGAAACAAAGTCAGTGAACTCATTATTATTCTCTACTAAAATCGAGGTTTTAATCATTTCGAATTATTAGAATATTGCTAATTTTAATTTCTAATTAAAATTATAAGCTTAAAATCAAACAAAACCCCAAAATAAACTCCTTTATGCTGACAGATAATATCCATACAAGACATGTTTGAGTGTTCTTGTTCATATTTCTACCTGTATACTGTGTACAGATTGTTTTTATTTTAAAATAAAATGTTCTCGGGCGCTGCCATGTCACTCTCTCCGAGGTTCAAATATCGTGCTCTGATGTCAGATTGTGACGTCACTTACTCGCCACATGACTTCAACAGGCTGAGGACTAGTGTATGTATATCGCTTCTAAATTGTTGTAAACAACCTTAAAGATGCCCGAGTGTCAGGTGTTTGGCTGTAAAAATAAGCCAGAACATCTCACACACACACACACACACGCACAAAAGTAAACAGTGAGCAGACACATACCCAGTCTTAGGAAGCCTTTGCTGCCTATAAACACTTCATCGCTCGCTGCTCGCAGTATCTTTTTTTTGTTTTTCCTCCAAAAAATTTAATTTTTCCTTGTATTTTTGTGACATGCTTTTGTTTGTTTTTGTTCACTTAGAAAAGCAATCTTTTTAGATGGCAGGAGTCGCATTGCTATGACAGCGGGATTGTTTACTAGTATCTGTGTCTGTACTGCGTATGCGTTATCTAGCCAAGTGAGATTTAAACTTCATAAAAATGAAGTCTGTTGATTCGCGGATTTTGTTTCCAGTAAAAATCACATGGTTCCAAAAAATGTCTGATTAGATTTTTAGAAATAGAATTCAAATTCATGTTTTATTTGTCACATACACAATCATACATAGTACGACATGCAGTGAAATGCTTAGCCTTTATTTGTCACATGTACATTACAGCACAGTGAAATTCTTTCTTTTCCATCTGAAGCAGTGAACGAACACACACATGAACACACAGATGGCGCCCGGGTTTATTTATTTATTTATTTTTAAAGAATTGGAAGCCTTTATTTGATGGCTCTGTGTTACAAAGGCAAATGGCATACTAGTGAACCAGTTATGTCACAGGTGGATATCCGGTTTCAGTGCAAATGGTTGCATCCAGGTAAGCCTATTTTTAGCAATATCATAACTCTTAAAATGGATAAATTGTTATAAAGTTTTATTTTTAATTTAAACGTGGGGGGGGGGGGGCACATCAGGGCACTTGCTGTAATCAGCAAATGGTGTTTATTTTTGGGGGTTTTTTTCCTTTAAAAATGGAATATTTTATGAGACTGACCATTTTGTGAGCCTTATTAATGAAATAACTTATCAACTTACTAATTGAATTTACAGTGAAGCACCTATATTGTGGGTATGTACATTGCATTTCTAGTGCTTCCTGTATAAACAAAACCATTTCTCCAACAAGTAACCAGGTCCTCATCAAAAATATAGCACAGAGATGCAGTATACCAAATTTCACCTCTGTTGGACTTGATTCTTGAGACAGTTATCTGAATTTAGTTCCACCCCTTATGCATGACCATGTCCCCAAAATTTGCATATCACCTTAGAATCTTGTCCTGTATATGCTTGTCAAGATTTGTGCGAATCAGTACAAGCAATCATGAGTTACAGCTGTTTGAGTAAATTAAGCTCTGACTCACTAAAATTGATTGGCATGTGGCAGCCATAGTGTTTACAAATCTCAGTATGTTTTTGATAATTATTAAAGGACAAACTCCCATGAGTAGTTGGACACTCGTTCTGTTTAAGAAAGGACAAAAGTACTAGAACTCATCCTAAGTTCTCAAAAGGTTTGCCCATTATGCAGATTAGAATTTAAAAAAAAAAACTAAGTGGGTTGAGCTAAATAGGTTCTCCCCCCCTAGGGAGAACCCAAGGAAAAAGTGGAAAAAGGAATTTTCACTGTAAGACTTAGAGATATGGCTCTGAGATGTGAGCCAAACCAGGACCACTGATTTGGTCTACACATTCAGGGTTAGTGGAGAAGGATAAAAAAAAATCCTAAGAAAGGCAATTGAGTTCCAGGCAATGCCAGCATCAAATAGCAGTGGCTAGTTCTTGCCAAAAAATTTTAACTTAACTATGGACCCTATGAACATGAATAGTGCCCTCGACTGGCCAATTTGAGTGAGATTGCATCAGATTGTTGTGCGTCCCTACCCGAATGTACCATACAGGTTTTGTGACAACAGCTCAATTTTGTCATCATCAAAATTCCATCTACACATTAGCACACGTAGATGCCAGTATACCATATTTCGGCACGATTGGACTTACAATTCCTGAGGAACAGTTATCTGATCTTAGCCTTGCCCCGTATTCATGGCCACGCCCCAGTCTTTGCAGACGACATAAGACTCTTTTCCTTTATATTTCATTTTATGCTTTGTGTGAAACCATGCAAGCAATCATGAGTTCAGCCAGGTCCACTCTCGTCTAGTACAATAGCGATTTATTAGGACATAGAAGAGAGGCAATTAACAGTTATCTTTGGTGGAATAGCTTAGTTCAGGGGGCTTCTTCTCATTAGATTGGTAAGGTTTACAAATGCCACCATATTTTTGATAATTATTGAGTCATACTTTCTGGAGTATTTTTTTATATCAAAAATGTGAAGATTGGCCAAAAATCTTAAGACTAATTCACAAAAGTAGGTTTTGCATATTGTGCAATTTAGCAAGAAAAAAAAAATCATCATGGTGCAAACTAGTGGGTGGAGCCTAGATTAATTCAGATCAAGCCAAGAAATAAGAGGAAAATATTTCGAGTGTAGCACTTATGATTCTTGAGATTTGGGCCAAAACACAAACATTTGCACTATAGTGTCTCCGTTAGGCTGATTTGGCCCATCTGTTTGCCTTGTTGTTTATTGTATGAAATATCTGCTGAAACTTGATTGACTGATGGTGGCCATGTTTTTGAAGTAACCAAATGGTAATTAAAATCCATTTGCAGATTAGAAGAATGATGCAGCACACTAAATATCAGCTCCTCGAAACAGCTATTTGAACTTAACTGTTCCCCCTCTACATATCCACACCCTGAACTTTGTTCAACTCCTCATAACATTTGGCCTGATTAAGTTTGCCTTTGCCAATGCCTTTCAAGTTTTATATGAATCCATACAACCAGTTCTCAATTACAGTTGTTTTAGTAAATCGGGCTCTGCCCCGTTAGGCTTGATTGCCACATGGCCATGTTTTTGATAATTATTGAGTATTAGATTCTGTTGAGTAATTTGACACCAATTTTGTGAACATGTCAAAAATCCTAGGACTAGTTTACAAAAATATATTTAGCATATACAAATTATCATATCATTTGAGTGGGAGTGGCTAAATGCTTTAAAGGTAAATTCTTGTGTGTTCAGAAAAAGGTTTAGGAGTAAAAGGAACTTTCACTGTTAGCCATATTTTTTTCCCAAGAGATATACTTTTTCCTGTGAAAATCCATGAATGATGATCCAGTGATGTTACATGGCTTATTAGTGGGTACCTAGAGGACCCTAGCAGTCAAGTTTCATGACAACAGGTCAGTGTTAACTCTGTAAAATGCCTGCTGAAATTAAAACTCCGCTTACAGATTAGCACAGATATTCCGAAAAGTCACTCACTGCTGCTGAAGTTGGCCCCACATGGATGGCCTACAGTTCACCATGAGTGTACCATGGATGGTACTACCCTAACACTCTAAAGGTGGCAATGGATGTTCTTTCTTGGCTAGCCTTAAGACCGTAATCTCTAAGAACAGGTTCCACTCAAGACCCTGCCACTGAACAGTGGAGAACCTGAATTTGATACAAGAAACTTAAACTTAAGACTCTGATGCTGATACTAAAGTTACATTTAACACCCTTAGCAGTGCTTGACTTTATAGTAGACAGTTATAGAAGCGGAATGATTTATAATCACAATATACAGTGTCACCCAGATGAGGATGGGTTCCCTTTTGAGTCTGGTTTCTCTGTGTTTCTTTCTCTTGTCACCTTAAAGCAACACTAGGTAGGAAATTTACCTTAAAATATCAGCTTGGAAATTATTTTGATGGTACATTGACTTGTACTAGGGAGAATAGCTTGTCTTCCATTCCAAGTCTGTGCCTGGTTCGCCAGATATAGTACTATGTAACTCTGGTGGGGCATCGTTGAGACCTGTGTAAAACTACGTAACGCTTTACGGCACCATGAGAACTGCATAACGCTTTACAGCACCCTGACCAGCTTCCAAAATAAAATGGCTAAATAGTTTCCCATAAAAATAGGCTAAATCGGTATTCTCTGTATGGACATCATGGCAGTCGAGGTAAAGAGATCAAAGATGCTGTTATTGGTGGAAGCCAGGAAGAGAAAAAAAAAAGAGAGTGACTGGGCAAGAGACTGGACAAGAGTAAATTTTGGATTGGATTTTACTCGTTGCTGAGAGCTAAGAGATAAAAGGCTGCAAGGCGGACACTGAGCTGGGCTTCTTTGTTACATTAGCTGCCTTGCTGTGTTGTGTTGTTGCACTTGCTTGATGTTTGGTTGTGTTAGCAAAGTTGTCGACTCACTAACCTTTGATCATAAGTTAGGTCGGCCCATTTCAACAGAGGTTTAGCTGCTAGCCACGTCTCGAGGTGACCTAGCAAACTTGCTAGATAACGCTCTGACATCGGTACTGTTCTTGTGTTGGTTGCTGTCTGGCGTTGTTGGCTAGCTTGCCACCCAAGTTTGCATCACTTTGTGTCATGGGCATCCAAGTTATGCAAGGTTAATTTAGCAATACTCATGCAAATTTTGACTTGCAGAACAGCAAAAAAAAAAAAGAAAAAAAGTCTGAGCATGCATGTTTACTTCGACATTAGTGATCTGTCTCACAGCAGTGTGTACATCCCTGCCAATGTTATTTCTGAAAGATTACGATGTAGGCTGTAACTTATCAGTGTTATCCTTGTATCATGGAGACTTGTAGTTTTTCTGGATGACAAAGGTCATCTAACCTCAGTCCCGTCTCGGGCTAGCATGCAAATAAATAAATTCATTTCACGCCAAAACATTTGGTCAGTCTTCGTCAATCTCATGTAAAATAAGCCTTGAAAGCTTGTAACTTTGCAGACCTATCTCAGCTAGCTTGTAATACATTATACTGCCCAATGTATATTATGTGCAATATGTGCCTATACCATGTTGATTACACACATACTCCACATTCAAACGCTTAGCAAACAATGTATAAATTATATGAAATTTATTGAAAATGCCTGAAAATGCAAACATGGTATTTCAGCAAAACTAAAACTTTATTCTTTGTTATTGTTCATCTCTGATGTCACAATAAATAAAACTATGCAGTCATATTTGTGTAAAATCCTGCAATATTACTCTACCTTGTCAGTTGACATGTTTTTTGGCATCTGCCCATTTTGTATTCTTTAACTTGTAAATAAACACACGTGCACAGCTGTCCATGAGGGGAGTTCAAAGCGCGACTTGTATTTACATCAGTGGCTCAAAAGTGAATTACACTCTGCTACTGTAGGGGGAGCCCGAGAGCAAAAAATACCAATTCTTTCATAATGGGGCTTTAAGGCCAATTTATACTTCTGCATAGAATCTATGCCATAGGGTACACAGGGTAGGGTATCCTACGGCTTAGCCTGATGCACACCTCCCCAAAAATGTACCTACACGTCGCGGCAACACAGACTGCAACAACTGTGATTGGTCCACTTGGTAGCATTGCATTTCCGGCTGCTCCTTCTCCTCAAAAATTGGAAATCTACTATCATGATATTGTGTAATATAAATACATACATTTTGAGGCTCTGTAGTGGCTGTAGATCATTATCACAGCTAGTTTATTTCTGCAGGATCACCCACCTTTCTATCTTTTTCTTCTAACAGACTCCCAATAAGCATAGTGTCAGTGGTGTAAACCATAACAACTCAATAAAAGATAATAAAACTTCCATCAATCTGTGATTGATAGAATTGTGGATTTAAACACTAGTTACAATGAAGTGCATCAAGCTGCTCACACTGCTGAATATAGACTAGTTAAAATGCATCAGAAATGCTTTCAGTGAGAATTCACTTGGTTTATGATTAATCACGAGGTTTCTTTTTTCCCCCAGTAAAATTTGTTTCAAAACAATATTGTACATGTTATTTTCTGTTTATTATTCCTACAGTGAAACACAAAACTCAAATTGTTTTTCCCCTCTTCTTCTGTGTAAAATCAGTAAATTCTGGTGTGTTTCATGCGACAACGCCTCCTAGAGGAGACCCACACTGTATGTGCAAGTATAAATACTTCATCCTGTGTGAGCGTTGATGCTGAACCTTTGGCGTAGATTATGCACAGAAGTATAAATCGGCCTTTAGGGTGTTTTTCCTTGCCACCATCGCCTCTGGCTTGCTTGTTAGGGATGAATTTAAATAAAAACTTTATATGTGAAATTTTGTCAAGCTGCTTTGTGACAATATCTATTGTTAAAAGTGCTATACAAATAAAACTGAATTTCATTGAGATATGCACTGTACCAAATTTTAGCCCAATAGGATGTATGGTTCCTGAGAAAGTTATAGCCCCACCCCTTTGTATGACCATGCCCCAAACTTTGCATATGACCTCAATGTTGTCCTGTATATACACTCTATGTGGACACCTGAGTATTGAACATCCCATCCCATAACCGCCTTCTGGGAAAGCTTTCATTAGATTTTGGACCATGACTATAGGGATTTGTGCACGTTCAATTACAGAGCACTAGAGGTTGGGATGTCGGGCAAGAAGGCCTGAAGGGCAGCCGTCATTCCAATTCATCCTAAAGATGTTCTGTGCAGTTAAGGGCTCTTGGCAGGCCACTTGAGTTCTTCCACACCAACCTTGGCAATCCATGTCTTCATGGATCTCACTGGGTTATAGAAGATGTGTGTGGAGCTAAATTGTTATTGAGGCATTTTTTTTTTTGAGAGAGAGCGAGCGTGCCTAAGGAATCCGTGGAAAAATTGTGGAAAGAATTTTCTTTGTTGAGATATGAACCAAAACAGGCTTAGACTGTGTAGCCAAAAGTATGTGGAGACATGTTCATCACACGCATATTCAGGGGTTAAATTGGGCTGGAGCAGAGCTCCGCCTCCTCACGTCCAAATTGCACTCTGCTGGAGCTGAGCGCCATCTCCTTCAATATCATATCACACTTGTGTGTATATATTTTTAAATCTCCCAGTAAACGTAATAGCATATGGGTCTTGGTGAGTAATTCTCTAGACTACAAAGAGAGATATTTGAGGTGAATTCTACACCAAACCAATGGTAACAAGCTTAATAGGTCTTTACTATAAGAGGTCATCAAACGCATGTGTGCGCACGCGTGTAAGAGTCTGTAAGGACGCAAATAGCACTCCAACATTTAGTCAAATCATTTTGTTCCATGGTAAGTTTTCAGAAGTTCAGTTTTGCATTAGCGAACATTTTATGTGCATTTACTAAGCTGTCTGTTAAGCAGAATTAGCTGTGTTGCCTTGGTGAACTAGACATACTGTAAGTGGCTGTTTTTAGCTTCTCAGGCAAACATCATAGCAGAAACTGTGTAAATGAGCCGAAACTGACAGTTTGTTTGTTTTTTTAACTCCATCCATCCATTATCTATACCACTTATCCGTCAGGGTCGCAGGGGAAGCTGGAGCTAATCCCAGTTGTCTTCGGGCGAGAGGCTGGTTACACCCCGGGCAAGTCGCCAATCTATCGCAGGGCTAACACAGAAACAAACAATGATTCACTCTGACATTCACACCTATGGGCAATTTAGAGTAGCTAGTTGACCTAATCCATATGTCTTTGGACTGTGGGAGGAAACCCACACAGGCATGGGGAGAACATGCAAACTCCAGCTTTTTAGTTAACTAACCTAATTGTGTTCATTCATTCAGAGGCTGAATGAACACAGAGATGAGATTTGACAATGAAGAGGACCCTAGAATTTTTTTTTTTTTGTAAGTTGGTCATTTTGCTTTCTTAAAAATGGTAATGCTGAAGAAGAATGAAAATTTTAAAGCTCGAAGTTGTGTGTAGAAAAGTAATTTTTCATCATCAAAAACATGTTTAACTAATGTTACTGTATTCTCTGTTCGCTATCTGTGCTCCATTGCATACCTGCTCTAACTGCATATTTTAGCATAAACTGTCCAGATGGGGGTTTTTTTTTCCCCCTAGACATGACAAATTGTTGTAATAGGATAAAAATACACCAAAATTAAGTCATTTCAACACTGTGTGGCCATAAATAATAAGTATTTCTTCGTTATTTTCACAGTAAGATGCTTTGAAAGACATTTACCATTGACAGTAATATGCAAACAAGGACTCTCCCTCCTTACAAAACCCAATTTAACCACTGCCCATATATGGGCTTTCCCCAAAATGTTGCCACAAAAGTGGAAGCACATAATTGTCTGGAATGTCTTTGCATGCTATAACACATTAAGATTTCCCTTCAGTGAAATTAAGGGGCCCAAACCTGTTCCAGCATGGCAATGCTCTGTGCACAAATTAGAGAAGACTAAATCTGGAATGGGATGGTCAGCAAACACATATGGGTGTGATTGGTCAGGTGTCCACACCTGATTGGCCATAGTGTATGTGGGTCTCTTCATGTGCCTGAATAATGAGGGCCATACTGCCCCTTTCCTCCAAATTTGGTGTTTCTATGACTTTGCTCTCCATACCATTTTAATGTTGAAGAAGAAGAAAAATCCTAACAAAAACAATAGGGTTCCAGCAATGCATTGACTGTTGATCTACAGCGCCCAAGTACTCTTCACAAATATTGCTCCTGTGACCAGTTCTTGCCAAGGTATATAGAACTTTGGTTCCTGAGGAACAGCTACTTGAACTTGACTCCACCCCTGTTGACAAGTGCTTCATTCTTGTTCCCCTAATAAGAAAAGCCCGAACAAAATCAATAGGGTTCCAGCATGTTAGGTGCTTGGACCACTAATAATAGGAAAGATGAAAGCATTAGCTTTTGTGTGTGTGTGTGTGTGTGTGTATGTGTGTGTGTGTGTGTGTGTATATATATATATATATATAT
>JAOTRR010085147.1:0-10419 GCA_028570945.1 Gogo arcuatus
CAATGTTATTCACTTCACCTGTCAGTGGTCATAATGTTATGGCTGATCAGTGTATGTTGCAATCATTGACAGTACATGAATGGTTGTGATCTACTAAGAATGCCTCAGCAATCGACAGATAGATCATACTGACATATTGACAACCACTGTTCTAGAGCACAATGTCCTAAATCTGAATTGGTTCTTGGTATGGTTCTTTTAAAGAGAAAGTCCAACACCCAGTTACACATTTAGTTCTAGTCTATCAAAAGTCCTTCTTTCAACATGTCAAATGCCTTTGTCAAAATATACCGTTACAATACAGTCAGAGCTTTTTTACTTACAATAGTTTCTGACATCAGAGTCCATGGTCACTTCTATGAAATCCTCCCTGGTACAGAAAAAAAACAACCTTGTGGTTTCAATGAAATGTAGTAATCTACTTGTTAGTATTTTCCCAAATTGGAATAACTAGAATAGCTGTTCAAATTGGAATAACAACGGAGTCCTTTGATGAGGATGGGAGTGTGCCTGTTACATACTGTACTAGGATTATGAGTTCATGTGCAGTATTTCAATCATGTCAGTAAAACCTTAACATGATTTTGATATATTTATAATAATGATGTAAAATATATAGATGTGATCAGGGACACACTGTCAGGAGAGGCAAAACAGGCAAATGTTTGGAGCCCCAAAAAATCTGGGAAAAGGGGCCCCTAATGGCTAGTCATATTGGCACATTTTTCAATGACAACCCCCAAAAACCCCTAAGTGGGGATCCTTCTAGCTACCATATGACAGCTGAATACTGTTAGTTAGGACAGTCAGCTAGCTACCTGTAACTGCCATACATACAATGTTAGGTGAAACCATCCGCTCCATGAAACTAAATATAAAAACTTTTATGGTTTTTGAGTCTGTATACTCATAGACACTATGAATTTTTGTGTGGTCATTTTGTTATTTATTTATTTATTTGAAATGACCGTTTTGTAGAAAATTAAGTTTCTGTGGTTGTGTAGGAGCTCGCGAAGGCTCACTTTTGGCGCTATTACAGGCAAGTGTCTAAAAGACGCACCCCTAAAATCTCCATGCGGCTAGATTAACCGTGGTTTCAGGAAGAGCAGCTGGCTTAACCACAGTAAAATAAAATACGTATATTATGTTCTAAATATTATCTCAATGAGTCCACCAACGGATCTTGGCACATCGTCCACCGAGAAAAGACCACATTTAGAGGACAAGTCAGAGTCAGCATTTAATGTTTCTTCAGTTGCGGCCAGCATTGGCTCCAGTGTTAGCACACTCAGACACCGTGTCTCAGCTGATAGAAAAATCTAACACTTTAACACACAGTCAGTTAAATATTTGCTTTGGCTGTTTTTATAACCAAGCCAAAATGTTTATATTTTGTAGGTACTGTTGGGCAACAGATATTATTATTATTATTATTATTATTATTATTATTATTATTATTATTATTATTTTATTTATATAGCACATTTCATACATTTAAATCCAGCGCAAAGTGCATTAGAAAAAATGCAAATAAAATACACATAAAACACACACACAAAAAGTAAACAGGAATCAGGAATTAAGAAAACATAAAAGAATAAGGATACATGTATGTTAAAAGATAAGATCTAACTAAAACCTAAAAAACAACTTTACAAAAAATGCAAGTAAAATACACATAAAATATGCACACACACACACACACACACACAAAATCAGAAATTAAGAGAACATAAAAGGATAAGAATACATGTATATAATAATAAGATAGGAACTAACTAAAAGCTAAAGAAAAAAAGTATGTTTGTAGCTTCTTTTTAAAATATGCTAACAGAAGTATTCTCATGAATGTCAGTAGCCTGGTGAATTCCGGAACACTGGTGAAACGCAGGCAAACAAGATGCCTTACATAACGGGCAAATTCATTTTTAAACGATATAAGTTTTTTTAAGTATAACCTCACCATTGAGGCTGGAAGTGGACGGTGAGTGGGACGAGGGGGGGGGGTGTTTTAGGGGCCTCAATGAGCTTCTTTGCCTGGAGCCACCAAGAGTCTAGGATCACCACTAAATGTGACTGAAAATTTTTGATGTGAATCTTAAGATATTTGAACATGTTGGTTCTGAATTAAACTATTTGAATTTCAGTCTTGAAAAATTAGGTGAAAAAATTCAAACAGTCGAAAATACAAGGAGTAAAAAAAGTCTGGGATACTCAGAAAGAGCAAACAAACCAGGCTCTAATCAGACTTAGTGCTGGCCAGTCACAACACACTTCTGAGCTCATGGAGGTGGGACTTCATTTATTAGTCATATTTTATGGCAATGCATGGTGCAATAAAGCAGCACTCCTTTTTCCAAATTTTAAGTTGCTTGTGATACGTTTTTGCTAATCAAATTAAATGCTAGTGTCACTTGTTAACCTTCTTATAGGTTAACAAGTACTTGAAGTAATTTGAAGGATATAGCTGTTATATATGCTTATTTTTATCAGTGAATCTAGCCATTCTTTAACATATGGCACAACCTTTTAACTAAACCAGACAAGCAGCAGTTATTTTCCAGCAAGTCTCTTTTGGATACTATAAGGGGAAAAAAAACCCACATACAGGTTTCTGCAACTGTCATGTAAACCATGGCTGGATTCACTGCTAAAAAAAATAAACCCACTAGAAATCAAGAAGGTTCTCTCTTGTAAACTCTTTTCTAACAAATCAAATTAAAGTTAATTGTTTAACTAGCATATGCCTGCCACAGGAACCCTGGTGCATGTACAATCACTGACCACTTTATTAGGAATACCTGTACACATTCATGCAATGATCTAATCAGCCAATTGTGTGGCAGCAGTGCCATGCATAAAGTCATGTAGATACAGGCCAGCAGCTTCGGGCAATGTTCACATCAAACAGCGCAACAGTCTCTAGGGTATGGTGCAATAAAGAAAAAACATCCAGTGAGCAGCAGTTCTGCAGACAGAAATGCCTTGTTGTTGAAAGAGGTCAACGGAGAATAGCCAGACTGGTTCGAGCTGACAGAAAAGCTACACTAACTCAGATAATCACTCTGTACAATTGTGGTGAGCAGAAAAGCATCTCAGAATGCACATCACGTCAAACCTTGAGGCAGATGGGCTACAACAGTAGAAGACCACGTGGGGTTCCGCTTCTGTAAGCCAAGAACAGAAAGCTGAGGCTGCAGTGGACTCACCAAAACTGGACAGTTGAAGACTGGAAAAAAACCTGGTCTGATGAATTTTGATTTCTGCTGAGGCCTATATCAACAGTCCAGGTTGGTGGAGGTAGTGTAATAGTGTGGGGAATGTTTTCTTGGCACACTTTGAGCCTGTTAATACCAATCAATCATCACTTGAATGCTACAGTCTTTTTGAGTATTGTTGGTGATCCTTTCATGGCCACAATTTATCCACCTTCTAATGGCTACTTCCAACATTAAAATACACCATGTCACAAAGCAAAAGTCATCTCAAATTGGTTTCATGAATATGACAATAAGTTCAGTGTTCTTCAGTGGCCTTCCTAGTCACCAGATCTGAATTCAATAGAACACGTTTGGGGTGTGGTAGAACAGGAGAATTGCAGCACGAAAGTGATCCTGAAAAATCTGCAGGAATTGTGTGATGCAACACATTCCAAAAAGGTTGGGAAGAGGGGCATGTTTAACACTGTGGTACATCACTTTTTCTTTTAACAACACTCAGTAAGCATTTGGGAACTGAGGACACTAATTGTTAAAGTTTTTCTGAAGTGAAATTCTTTCCCGTTCTTGCTTGATACATGACTTCAGTTGGTCAACAGTCCGGGGTCTCCGTTGACATACTTTACACTTCATAATGTGCCACACATTTTCAATGGGAGACAGGTCTGGACTGCAGACAGGTCAATCTAGTGCCCACACTATTTTACTATGAAGCCACGCTGTTGTAACTTGTGCAGAATGTGGTTTGGCACTGTCTTGCTGTAATAAGCAGGGACATTCCTGAAAAAAACATCGTCTGGATGGCAACAGATGTTGCTCCAAAACCTGTATATACCTTTCAGCATTAATGGTGCCTTCACAGATGTGCAAGTAACCCATGCCATGGGCAATAACACACCCCTATTCCATCACAGATGCTGGCTTTTGAACTTTTCACTGGTAACAATCTGGATGGTCCTTTTCCTGTTTAACCTGGAGTACACAATGCGCATAATTTCCAAAAACCATTTGAAATGTGGACTTGTCAGACCACAGCACACTTTTCCACTTTGCATCAGTCTGTCTCAGATGAACTTGGGCCCAGAGAAGTCGGAGGAATTTCTGGATCTTGTTGATGGCTTTCACTTTGTATGGTAGCATCTTAACTTGCATTTGTAGATGCAGCAATGAACTGTGTTTACTGACAACACAGTTCCTGAGCCCATGTAGTAATGTCCTTTACACAATCATGTCAGTTTTTAATGCAGTGCCACCTGAGGGATCTAAGGTCACGGGCATTCAATGTTGGTTGCTTCGACCTATGTGTAGAGATTTCTATGGATTCTCAGAATCTTTTGATATTATGGATTGTAGATGGTGAAATCCCTAAGTTCTTTGCAATTATATGTTGATAAACATTGTTCTTAAACTGTTGGACTATTTTCCCATGTTGTTTTTCACAAAGTGGTGAATGACTTAGCCTTTGGAGGATTCCCCTTTCATACCCAATCATGATACTATCACTTGTTACCAATTAACCTGTTTACCTGGGGAGTGTTTTTTGAGCATTCCACAACTTTCCCAGTCTTTTGTTGCCCTTGTCCCAACTTTTTTGGAATGTGTTTCAGGCATCAAATTCAGAATAAGGGTATATTTACAAATAACAATAAAGTTTATTGGTTTCAACATTAAATATCTTGTTTTTGTATTGTATTCAATTGAACATAGGTTGAAAAGGATTTGCTAATCATTGCATTCTGTTTTTATTTAGTTTTACACAGTGTCCTAACTTTTTTGGAAACAGGGTTGTATAGCAAAAGTAGCCCAGATACAGTGTTTCATTTTCTTAATTTAAGCCCCTGCTCATGCTTTATCTGCTTGGCAGTATGGACAAGGGAAGCTAAGATGCATCCAAGAAAGATGTTTTGTTGCTCTGTTCCGAAGTCAGACAACATGCCATTAAGATTTGTTTAGGACCACAAAAAAGACACATTACAAGATACAGCACAATTTATTTTTGTTTGTATTAAAGCTGAAGACACTATGTTTTCAGACAGATATTTTAATTATTGAACTTGTTAACCATTGCGATTCCCTATACTGTAGTTAGTTACCTAAAGTCTGCTACCTACACCTTGTTAAAGAGGTCTAATACAACCCCAAGTGCCTTATCAGATCCTTGCTTTCCCCATGCCTTGTCCTTTCTTCAGAGCCAGAAGCTCCCTTGTTCTGTCTCCTCCACTAGGTCACTGAGAGTCTTCCTCAGCTTGGAGCCTGTGATCCCAAGAGACTTCAGAAACCGCTGGACGGATGTCCCAATGTAGCCTCTGCACCCGACTTCCACTTGATATGTGAATGCCCTCCACCCTGCTTGTGAACATGCACCTGACAGCTCTGTGTACTTATCTTTCTCTTGAAGGCAACCTCCATTCCTTCTTCCCATGGAACAGTCATTTCAGCCATAATGACTGTCCTGGTAGAGGTGGACCAGAGCACAATATCTGGCCATAGGAAGGTTGTGGTGATCTCTTACGGGAACTTCACCTGGCGGTCGAGGCCAGCACTCATGTTCCTTTCATGGCAGGGTGATACGAGGGACTACTCCCTCATGCTGCTGCTCTGAGCCTTGCCCCCTTGCCTGACAAACTGGATCAGCCATATTGATGTTATCAGGTTGGCCCTGTTTGCTTCCAGCCTGTGTGCCTCCAGGATTTTGGCTAGCTTACGCAGGATCCGGTTGTGGCAATCTTTATTATTTTGGTGCAATAACATTAAGACAATATTTGACAAGCTGAATGTCATTCACTCCCTTAATACCACATGTAACTTTACGCATACGTGCAGCCACAGATGACTGTAAGCTGCAGCATGCCAGCAACACCATAACCATGGAGAGCTCATCTGCAGCTGCTGTGCAATTTGTGATAACCTTTGGATATCATGCCTTCACACAAGGCCCAAACAAAAGAATAGCTAAATGCAAGGTGTGTGGTATCAAAATAAAGGATGCTGGATTGATGGCGAATTTTATCAGGCACTTCACAAGGGACCCGGATATGTCAACCAGTTGGTAATGTGAAAGACAAGTTAACATCAGTGCAGTTTAGCAAACATAGCTCAGCATCAGCTATTTAACGTTAGCTTGTTACTAGTTTTGTAGCTAAGGGAGGTTAATCTGTTTAGATTGGCGTTCGCTGAATATTTTGAAAAGATGAGTGAGTATAAGTTTGTTTGCTTGCATAGAGTGCTGGCTTTGCCATGATTATTTAAAAAATGGTCAGGTAACTTAATCATCCACATTCTGATCCCGCCATCTGCTGGCTAACATCTGGTGAAATATCAAGGAAAGGACTTTCTTTTCTTTCTAGTGAACTGGATTTAAAAAATAAAAAACCCTGAGTTCCTAAGAGTTTCTAATTAAACTATATTCCAGCCAACTAATCAGTGGAACATTTATTCAGGATTCCCAAGAATCTTTAGAAGGGCATGTTTACTCTGTTGCTATTCATGATTTAATACAAATTTAATAAATGTATTTCGGCAGTGTTTGGCTGTTATACTAGCGGTCTCTTGAAATCACAATTCATATTGCAATATCAAATAAAAAGTGAAAATAAAAATGTTTTATACGTACATGAAAACAATGCTTTGAATTCCTTAGATATAGCAATACAGGCTTATAAGCAGACCAGATGGAATGCAGCAGCTCATTACAGGCATAAGAAACTTGAGACTTGACTTGGACTTGCAAAAAATGACTTGTGAGCATCTCTGCTTCAGAGATCACAAGGTTATTCCTTTCCTTCTTTGTGGTTTTGGACCACATCTTGGATGCTGTCCCCCATCCAAAACTGGCCCTGCCTGGCTAGAGCAATCCAACAATCTCCCAGTGTTTCAGTAGATTCATGGCCTGGTCTGCTGTCTGCATCACAGCTCTGGAATGGCATGCTGCATGCTGCATGCCAGAGCATACTCTGGCCCTTTTTGTACAGTACCTCCATGTTCTTTGACCAGTCAAGTTTGCTGTAAACCCCAGGTTTTTGTAGTCTTGAACTATCTCCGTATTCACACCTTTGATGGAAACAGGAAGCAAAGTATGTTTCATTCTCCCCAAATCCACCATGAGCTCCTTTGACTTGCTGATGTTACTGTAAGTTGTAGATGGTTCAGCTCCAACGACTAAGTTGCCCACTACATGTCAAGGGTCTGGTTCAGAAATGGACACAAATGCTGGAGACAGACTTCAAAGTGCAGTATTTATTTAGAGTGCAGGAAAATAGGTGAGTGGGAAGGAGATGCCTGAGGTGGTGATCGAATCTTAGGTGCTGTGTTGAAGGTGCGATGTTTAACCAGCACGCCAGTGGGGGAAGTGTGGGCAGAAGCAGACCAGGAGGGGAGAAGAGGACTCGGGAGCAGAGCGGTAGATAGCTTGCAAACGGCAGGTGGACAGTACAGCTGATGCGACAGGAATTCTGGAAGGTGAGACAGAGGGAAAAATAAGCACACATAAAACACACGAGGAAAACAAAGAGCTAGCATGGAAGCTAGTGGCCAAGTAGTATGATACCACGGAGGTTGGGAACAACGAACTGGTGACGAGTTGGTATGAAGCCGGGGTTTATATGTACAGAGGAGAATGAGTGTCAGCTGGCCGCAATCAGGGCTTGCTTCTGCCTACTGTTGCTGCAAGGACCTGCACAGAGATAACAGACACACAAGAGGGAGACAAAGGGAAAGGAAACAAAAGGGAGAGAGGCAAAAGTAGGGTCTGTCTGGCAAGGACCGTGACACTACAATCCCGTGCTCATCCTTTTGCCCTGCCCTAATGCACCCCACTATTGAGGAATTATCAAAGAACTTTTGCAAAAGTAGAGCTGTAGCTGAAGTCTGACTTGTATATGGTGAATAAGAAAGGGATAACACATTCCCCTGTGCCACTCCTGTATTATTCATAACTGTCAGTCATACATCTCTGAAGTCTGACATATTGCAGCCATCCAGTGAGGTTGTCAGTGATACAAGTCACCAGAGGGGCATCTACATGCATCTGCATCAGCTTGTCTTTCAGCAGGGTAGGTCTGATGGTGTTGAGTGCAATGGAGAAGTCAAATAACATCATTCCAATAGTGCTGTCGGATTCATCCAAGTGAGTATAAGCTCAATGAAGTAAGTAGATAATGGCATCATCCACTCTAACTTTTGTCTAGTAAGCAAACTGCAGAGAGTCTACTGATGGCATACCCAGGAGATGTAGATCTGCCAAAACCAGTCTTTCCAGGGTCTTCATAATGTGTGAGGTTAAAGCTACCTGTCTGTAGTTGTTAACTGTACTGGGACATCCATTTTAGGTACAAGAACCAGACTGGACACCTTCCAAAGCAATGTTACTCTCTCTGAGTTCAGGCTCAGATTGAATATGTGCTGGAGTACACCACAAAGCTGGGCACATGCTTTGAAGACCCTTGGGTTGGCTCCATCTGGTCCTTCCGCCTTTCTTGGTTTGACTCTGCTCAGATCCCTTCTCACTTGTTCTGCAGTCACCTGCAGTGTGTCTGATGACTGGGCTAGTGAGGTCATACTGGAGTCCATGTGATGGGTTGTCCTCATACATTGATGATGGGGATTCAGAGGGAGCCCTACGTTATTTTTGAGGGATGCCGTCATGTTGGAGTTGCCTGAAGGGCTCATGTTTTGAGAAGGACCCTCTTCTCCTGTCTGAATTTCAAATCCCTTGAAGATTCAGCTCATTAGTTCTTTTCAGATTGCAGTCTGTCTCAGGTCCTGCAGTCGGCTTATAGACGAATCTGGGGAAGCATTTGAAGTAAATAAATTGCCATTACTGCGGTGGTGTCTCCTACAATATGCATGTGTGCAAGCTGTCCACAGAAGTGTACAATTTCCTACTTTTACGTTCTATGTAACATTACTTTTGACAATGATTTCTAGGAAATCAGGAAGAACCTGTGTGGTTCTATGCTGCTCCAACAGTAGTGGCAAATTCAGCTTTGGAAAAAAACTGAATGCGAAATACACAAGCCTTTACTTTATGAAGAATGCCCATGTCTGAGACCATACACTTTACATAGATTCCCTGGGTGTGCAGAGGACCAAGTTACCAGAAGTGACTCATCACGTGCCAGGTGATTAATGAAATAATCTTGAATACAAAAAAAACAACCTTTTTTTAACTAGTGTCACTGGTCTGTAATGGTTAAATGGAAATCGTGAATGATTATGCTAGCTAGCTAGTACAGTGACTTTAGTACAGTATATTACACTTCATCACTTGGAATGTGGTGGATGGTCATCAAGTGGTTCATTTTTTTCTCTATTTCTCCATTCTCTATTTCTGGCTATTGTTGTAATGTCTAACTAATATGTAAAATTTGAGTAATGTTAAGATGGGTATAAAGTACCATTATCAGTAACTTGGGATCACTGCTTAATGTTGTCAATCCAACTACCCATGTTGCTGTCATGGTCAGCCACTGTCAGCAGGCAGCAGCAGACACACAGTCACTACGACTTGCCACTGCAGTAATGGCAGTGCTGCTAGATGGCGGAACACACAAATCACCGGATTCATCTATATCCTGTGGTGGATTTCATGCTCATCCACACAGCTCTTGTGTTATTATTCTGCAGTTTCCTTTCTGCTTTTATGCTGTAGCTGTCCTTTCCTTGTGTGATCCTGACCTTTAGTTCTTTCTGGACCCATTTCACCTTGTACCTGTTTCCCTGAAGAAAGGCTCTCTTCTTCCTATTCAGAAGGACCTTAATGTCTCTGTTGACCCAAGGTCATTTAGACAACAAACAGTCTTGGTTGGTACAATGCTGTCCACGCAGAAGGTAATGTAGTCAGTTACACAGTCGATTAGACCACTAAAGTCCTCACCATGTGGACTACGGAGTACATTCCAGTTGGTCACATCAAAACAGTGCTGCAAAGCCTCAGTAGTCTCCTGTGGTCATCTTCTCACTGTTCTGGTAATCACAAGCTGCCGTTGGATCAGAAGCTTATATTGAGGTTGGAGGTGAACCAGATTATGGTTTGATCTGCCAAGCATTGAGAAGAGAAGAAGAAGAACCAAGGCCGAAGCCTTTATTTTTGTCATGTACTCTCGAGCACAATGAAATTCCTCCTCTGCATTTAACCCATCTGAAGCAGTGAACACACATGCACATACACAAGTGAGCAATGAGCACACACACACACCCAGAG
>JAOTRR010085236.1:0-10408 GCA_028570945.1 Gogo arcuatus
CACACTGGTTTGTACTTGCACTTTGTCATCCTGTGTATTGTATTGTTATGTCTTGAACCATGGTCCTGGAGAAATGACATTTCGTTCTAATGTATACAAGCTATATAGAGAAATGACAATAAAACCCACTAGAACATGACCTTAATACATTATCGTTTCTATAGTAACAGCTCATTCAGGGACTCATGGACTTGTATAGTGGGCACTCCACAATAATCTAATAATAAACAGATAAAAAAACCCCCAAAAAACTTATAATAGTTGAGATGATAATGTTTATAAGGAGATAAGGAGACATACAGGAAAGTTAACATTTATGAAAGGAATCTCCAGTGTCAGGGGCTTGTCTTATTGTAGTCAACATGATTTCTGCCACAAAAAATCAATTAATTGTTGAAAATAAAGCATGAACACAAAAGTGATTTATAAACATACTCTTACCAGTGAGACACAGGAGAAGAAAAAGATTCAGCTTTATGATGGATGCGTAGCATAGAAGTCCTAAAATAATGAATACAATAAATGCGAAAAAAAAAAAATATATATATATATTTAATGATTGGGCGCAGCACGTGAAACATCTCAGGGCTGTCCTAGAGTCACTGAGGCGCCTGGGGCTCGTGGCTAACCCAAAGAAGAGTGCGATTAGGTCGGTGGAAGCACGGTATCTGGGCTTCTACTTGGGTCATGGGCAAGTGCATCCCCAAATGGACAAGACAGCAGCAATTGCGGCCTGCCTGAGGCCCAAGACCAAAAAGGGAGTGA
The DNA here is from genome assembly GCA_028570945.1 of Gogo arcuatus. Lineage (NCBI taxonomy): Eukaryota > Metazoa > Chordata > Actinopteri > Siluriformes > Anchariidae > Gogo > Gogo arcuatus. The sequence goes on from JAOTRR010085236.1 coordinate 766, forward strand.
GACAGTTCCTGGGGCTGGCTGGCTATTATTGTAAGTTTGTGCCTAACTATTTGGACGTCACCAGCCCGCTGGCTGATCTCACTAAAAAAAGGGGCGCCAGATCCGGTCCAGTGGACGGAGCTGTGCCAACAGGCTTTTACCAAGGTAAAGGCTGCACTGTGTGGTGGGCCACTATTACACTCCCCTGACTTCTCTCTCCCATTTGTTTTACAGACCTAGGCGTCGGACAGAGGGCTGGGGGCTGTTCTGTCCCAGATGGTGGAGGGGGAGGAGCACCCAGTGCTGTACATAAGCCGGAAGCTCTCCATGCAAAAGACTAAGTACAGCACCATTGAAAGACTGTCTGACCATCAAGTGGGCAGTCCTCACCTTCCGGTACTACCTACTGGGGCACCCTTTCACCCTCTGCTCGGATCATGCCCCGCTCCAGTGGCTCCACCGCATGAAGGATGCCAACATGCAGATCACTCGTTGGTATCCAGCTCTGCCGTCCCTTAAGTTCAAGGTGGTCCACAGGCCGGGGCTGCAGATGGTGGTGGCGGACTACCTTTCCCGCCAGCAGGGGAGTTGGCTGGAGGCCAGATGGCTTCCCGGCCTGAGTTGGGCGGTGGGAGTATGTGGCAGCGAGGGGGTGATCGAGCACCGGTTTGTGAATGGAGAGCGAGGCCAGGGAAGGTGAATGGCAAAACGATCGCACCTGTGGTTAATTAATGTTGGTGTGTGTGTTTGTTCCCAGTGACGGCTGAACTGATAAGAGGAAGGGCTGAGAGAAGAAGGGGCCGGGTACTCCGACGAGTGTTGGTGTGTGTGTGTGCGTGTGTGTATTTATGTGCGCCTGTCAAGCGCTGCAAAGCGATTAATAAAAATAAGGTGTTAAAATAGAAACCCGCCTGTCCCCATGTTTCAGCGTCTGCTCTCAATCAGGGAACCATTACATCTGCTTTCAAAGGAAGAAGCAGGTCAACACTACTTACAAATACAGGTCTTACGATTTGCCCCTGTATACAGTATTACAATGAACTGTCTTTGTCCTTGACATCATCACCATTCAGGGAAACAGTCAAGTTTAGTGATGCATGCTAGACTTTGACTTTTGAATTTTTTTATTCAGTTTTTTTTTCTTTACTTTTTTCATTTTTTCATTTACTAGATATTTTGCACGTTCATACTTGTAAATAGTTATTTTTGCCTCTTAAAATCCAACCCCACATCCATGTCATAGGAGGTGGAAACAGCACCTTCTGCATGCCTATATTACATACACCAATCAGCCATAACATTATGACCACTGACAGGTGAAGTGAACAACACTGATTATCTTGTTACAATGGCACCTGTCAAGGGGTGGGATATATTAGGCAGCAAGAGAACAGTCCGTTCTTGAAGTTGATGTGTTGGAAGCAGGAAAAATGGGCAAGCGTAAGGAAAAAAACCCCTACCCAATTGCTAACTAAATGCAACAAGTCCAGTCACAGATATGGCCCCTCATCCCAACAGCATCAAGCCAGTCTGGGATTACATGCAGAGACAAAAGCAAATGCGACAACCAAAGTCTGCAGAATAACTGTGGAAAATTCTCTAACAGGCTTGGAACAACCAACCAGTAGAGCACCTTAAAAACTGCAATAATTCCTTATGGCAGAGTAACATTTAGATGCATTATGTGTAATATACAAGTTGTATTAAGGGTTGAAGCAGAACACAAATCACAAGAAGGTTAGGACTCAATACACTTGTTGTTCACAGAGACTGAACTTTCCATCACTTCAGAATAAGGCAGAGTAAACAAAATTCTCAACGCTTTTAAAAAGAGCAATGATTAGTGGGAAAGTGGGGAAAGCAATAAGTAATCAGGTAAATAATCGGGTGATTATTGAAATAGAAAAGGACTGCAAATTTGTCTGGGCCATGGTTGTACGCCACTGAATTCTTGAATCTGACTGGTCAGAAGGTGTTGATTAGTTTTCTTTAACAGTAGACCCGACATAATTCTATCTGTAATTCAAAACACAGGTTTATATTTTTCATCAAATCATCAAGTCACTATAGGATTGCAACTATATAATAGAATACATGTTTTTCAGCACAGTATTATCATCAACATGTTAGAACAAAAAGGCAAAGAGACCATAAAACATTAAATCATTCAAGCAATGTGAACAGTAAAGGTCCTCCCAACATCAAAGCATACCTGGAATATAATAATGTGAAAACTGCTGTTTCTTCAGTCGCTCTGTATGTTTATCTCCTGCTGACTGTCTTTAACCTTGACCATTCTAAAAAGCTTAAATGGTTACTGTGCCTTAAATGGCTAATTTTCAACACAGGTGACAGATTTATTTCCATTTTGACTTTTCCTAAGACACTGTCACTTAATCAGAGTCTCCTTATTTGAACAAAACCAAAAAGCATGGAAATGAAGGGAAAGAAACACTTCCTTGCCCGTCTTTAAAGCTCAGGAGAGGAAAACAAAAGAGTTTTACTTAATTGTTTTGTTTTTTTTTTGTTCTCAGAAATGGAAGATGATGGAATGGAATAATGCTTTGATTAGCACGCTAGTTAGTGAAATCTGCATTCTATGTGAGGCTGAACAATCATATTTTTTAAAGAAAGATACTTGTAGATTTTGTTAACTGAAATATTTTGCTATATATATTTAGGAATGATAGTAGAAGATGTCCTAAAATTACTAGATGAGAGTGACTACAGTGTTGAGGGTAGGAAGGATAAGTACTGTCAGGAAACTGAAAGTGATCAGGAATCCAGTGATTCTGAGGATAACCCAGGAGAACAGGAAGAGGTCATTTAAAATGTCTCATTGTTGAGATAATGAAATGTTAACTTTCATATTAAGATCATATTAATGTTTAATATAATATTATGATAAAGGTATTTTTTGCCTTGTTGAATACGTAATAATATTTTAATCAAAATTTAATTATTGCATATCTTCAAAGTATTACAATTTCTTTTGTTCATGATAAATCTTATCTTGTCCTGATGTAATCTAATTTATATTTGTCAAGCACCATTAGAAGACGGATATGAGTATTTAGTAACACTGTACGGGCTTTGTTATTCCCTGTCGGTGTTACTGGCATTTGTATAGGTGGTAGTATTCATAGATGATATTCTTATCTCTTACATTCTTATATATTTACTCACAATGTGTTTATAGTTTTCAGTGTCAGACCTGTATGCCTAGCCAGGTCTTTGCTCTGTAACCAAATGCCTGATTTAAGCAAGGCAAATGAAGAAAGCTTTATAAAAATATACAGCTAAATTTGAAGTTCTAGATAATAGTTTTACATCTTAGGTTGTATTATTAAAAAAGACAATTGAAGAAATAATTGTTTACCAGTAAAAACAAGAGATAGAGAAAGAAGCCATCTTACCCAGGCTACAATCAAGTGCCTACAAGGTTTGCATGGCAAATGAAAGAAAACAAAATGGTAAACTAATGGAACACCACAAGCAAACACAATTAAACACAATATAAAACTCAAACAGCATCTAAAGTACTTGTTTTTGGTACACAATGTTTTTCTTTTTCAAATGACTGCTGCATTGCCACAAAATAATGTAGCGACAGTTCAATGTTTCAACGATTTGATTAGAATTGGAATGGTCAGAATGACACAGACTGATTTTCATTTACTTATGAATTTACATTTCCTTATTTGAACAAAACCAAATAGCATGGAAATGAATGAAAATCTAATTTTAAATCACACACCCTCAACTCAGGAACAAAAAACTTAATCTGCTTTACTTATCTTGAAGCCACATTGTTTGTTTTATGAGACTAAAATGACCAATGCCTCCAGCAATGCTTAATTCACAAAACCTGAAGTACTGGAACACCAAGGAAGTGATGGTCCAGTTAGTGTGCAGGGATGGAAAAGGTCCTGGAACATTCAGACACAACAGTGCTTACAACATCATAGAGTTGAATGTTGTCATATAATGTCACGCCGCGAGGTACAAATAGCAGAGCGCTTGGAGGAGACTGAGCAAAAATAGCGCAACCTTGACCACCTTGAAGATCGGATCCCTTTAAAGGTGAGTGGCGTTAGTTTGTCAGTGCTCATTCATGTTCGCATGTTACTGGCGTTTACTCTCAAGTTTCTAGTATCTCGATGTCTGGACTACTTTGTGTATGATCGTGGTATTCTCGCTTGGATTACTGATCTCTTGGATTTGCCCTCTCGGATTGTTTGCCTTGGTTCTTGACTCACGGTGCTGAACTTCGCCCATTTATTGAACTGGTCTTTGTTTGTGTCCTACTGGAAACCTTTGCCTTGCTGCCGGATCCCTGTGTTATGGACTTTAGCTAGTTCTGCATCTACGCTCTTGGATACTGCTTATAGGACTGTCTGTTTATTAAGATTTACTACTTTAACTGTATCTGCGCCTGTGCTCGTTCTTCCAGCCTGACATATAAACATAGTGTCAATTGCATAGGCATGATGACCACAGTATAAGGAGGGATTAAAACCATGTCACCTGCATATTTCCAATGTTTCCAAAGCTTCACAGCCCCATAACAAACATTTTGTTCAATACACTGTGCATTGCAAAGGTATATTATGTGCTAGGATTAGCGATATCAATAAAATATTTTCTTTAGTCCATGTGCTTTTTAGAGCAGTTCACCAGGAAAGTTGGTAAAAGAACTGAAGAAGAGTTTCAAAATTCAAGGGTGGGCACCCTCTGGCAGTCTGGTGGGGAAAAGCCCAGGCTAGATATTACATAATCCCTCCTGTCTCCTGAAGGGTGGCTCTCAGTCAAATTCTTCCTGCAGTGGGGTTTTCCTCTGGGTCAGGTGTGTTCTCTGTGGAAGTCGGTAATAAGTGATGGGTCTAGGATGTCTTTAGCTGGGACCCAGGAATGTACCAGATAATACAAGGTGTTTATCTGCTGCTTGGAGTCAAAGAGCATCTTGACCGAGTGTGCTGGTGTGTTCTTGATTTCCAAAGAGGGAGGTTGTTCAGCTTCGGTCACCTGGCAGACAAAGAGGGAGATGTGGTGAATGTTTCATTGAGTCCGTGGAAGGCTTAATCTGCTTGAGGGTTCCAGGTCGGTTTGTGTAGCCCCTTTTGCTTACAGAACCTCTTTAATGAACACTTGAAAGAGAGAGAGAGAGGGGGCATCAAAGAGGCCATATGGCATAACACAATACTCAAAGTGACCAGAGGTTGCGGTAAACACTTTCTATTTCCTTTCGCAAATGTGGATCAGGTTATAGGCACTGCTGAGATTGAGTTTTGTGAAAATGCATCTTCTCAAAGCTGCTTGGACCAGTGGAAACAGATAACAATATTTGATGATCAAGGTTTGAACCAAGTGACAATCACTGCAAAGATGGACAAAAAAGAGCTCAGCTGAAGCAATAGAAATGGATGGATGAAAATACCCCTGTTTAAAGGCTTCAGTTCCAAATTCGTTGTTTTGTTCTCAGCAGCTGAAGGGAATAAACTCATCAGGTGGGTGGTACTGAGCCTGAAAGAAGGTCAACAGCATGGTCATAAGGCGTGTGAGGTAGAAGGCCACAGACTTTGGCTTTGCTAGACACTTAAATTCTGCATGGCATGGAGGAATTTCTGGTTGTGATTTAGTCTCTGAGCTTTCTACAGTCATGATAGAAAGCTCTGTTTACTGGGCGTTTTAGACACATGGAGTGGTGATGAGATGACAAGCTCAGGAGGCTAAAAGGCAAATCCAAACGCTTACTCAAAAACATGCAAAAAAAAATCAAATGTGAACAAATAAAAAAACAAACAGAAGCACAAACCCAAAAAACAGCCTTAGAATCATTTCTAGGGATGAGCTAGCAGAGACTTTACACTGAATAAATGAACAGATCTCGTATTTAAAGAAACTGTGTGATTGGATATGTGTGACTGCTCATGTGGTGGAGTTTGTAGTCCAAAGAGGAAGCATTGGGATGAGGTGTGGAGTGTGGTTCTGAGAGTTTGAGTTTGTTGTGAGAGTGGGTGGCATGAGCAAATCCCACGTATATTGACAATAGTAACATCGGATCCAGTACATCAGACAGACGTACAGATAACTGTTGAATTATTGGGGATCAGTGTTCTTTCAGGATGTTATCAGGTTTAAAAGGCTTTTAGTAGTGGCTTCAATAGACTCACCGCTCATTCTAAGCATTGATCCTATTTCACAATTGCACATGCTAGGCTAGGCTATCTTGTTCAGTTCCGGTGTCAGACACTTTGATCTCTAAACATCCGATCTAGTCACAATCTCACGTTTGGCTGTTTTTAAAGATAAAGGCTCACTTTCCCCTGATACTGATGAAGTATGAGGTAATGCAATGACTGATGCTATAGCAAAAGCTGCAGGAAAGCTTTTCACTGTTTCACCTGCTGCCACTAATAACTCTATTGGCAGCCCTGATGCAATCACTCTTACAAATGCCCCAGCATTTGTGGTCTGGTCCTGCTGATACACAGCTGCTGTTGTATCAAAACCAGCAGTTGACACAAAGGCATCTCCAAGGCCATTTAAACACTTGTAAGTAGATTACATGACACTTCCTTATTGTCAGAGTAAACAGGATATGTTGGTATTAGTTGAAATGTTTTTAACTCTGGGTATGGACCGTGGAACCGGTAGGGCCAGTAGGGCCCGGGCCCTACTTACATTTGAACATTAAACGTAAAATATATCGTACATGGGTTCCCTGTTTGCTCCCACACAGCCTATCAGAAAGCAATAACTTCTGTTATGTAAAACAATTGGCCAATTGTGTCACGTGATGTGAATCGAATTTTCATACAGTAATGTTGCCATCCCTTCGTACAGTTAACGTAACATTAAACCACCACTTCATTCTTTGGTTAGCCTATTTAGTTTTACTGAATAGCGACTCACCCGAAAAATGACAGATTTTGTCGGGGCACTCATCAGACCCAGAGTGGCTCACCAGAGGAACACAGGCAGACTGACTAACTGGAGCAGCAGCAGAAATGGAGCTTTGTTCTGACTTTTCCTCAAAGGGCTCATGGTCGGTCAGCTGGACTAACAGCAGTCCCCTGTCCAAATTTCATTGGTGTTACCCCGAAAGAAATCTGTTATTTTTAATAATGTTTTTCATGCCATTTTAACCCTGATTGTCTAAGTGTTGCCCTTGAAAGATGCTCCAAATTTTCATTTGGAGTAACATAAAAATAAAGATCTGATTCCTTACTATTCCGATTCTGACATGTTCATACCCTAATGTGTTCAGTATGAATATATCAACTCAAATACATCTCTATTTATTTATTTATTTAGTAATACTGCACTGCTCATTCTTAACAGTTGCAATGTTAATCCCTTACCAGTAGAGTGGTGTACTGACTGGAGGGACAAGGTCTTCCAGGAGACCACACACACTCACACCTGCTTACAAATACACACTACATGGTGCAACTAATGGTACATAAGCACACAGTGATGGGTACATAGCACACAGTGACAAGGACTCCACCACCAAGGGGCTAACCTCCACAATTTAGGCACTCTGCTCCTGCAAAACATGAAAGAAACAAATTTATTGTTTATACTTAACACTTAATACCATAGGTACTATGAGACCAGTGGCACCACCTGCAGGTAAGCATGCAAGACAGCATAAGCCCCAACACGGAAAAAAAATAAATCAAAAGACAGCAATAACAACCAAAACCAGTTGTATAACCAAAACCATTAAAGCAAGTAAAAAGATAAAAAAGAAAGCAAACTAAACCAAGAAAAGCAAAATAAACTGGAAAAGGTCATACAAAACATAAACAACAGGTTCACTACTGACACTACACCCAACCATGAGAAGGTAGACAATAATGTAGACAAGTGGCCACTGACAGGCAGACGTACGGCAAACAGTCAGAAAGCAGCAAATCAGGAATTAAGTGTGAAGCAATACAAAAGCAAAATCAGCGAACCAAAACAGCAGCATGAACAAGAAATGCTGACACCAGTAAGGTTATGTTGGCAACCCGGATATAATGTGGGTGGCCAGTCAGCCTATCTACAACTAAAAGAGTTTTTAAACCCAATAAAGACCATCAGTAACAAAAATTCAAGCACCCAGCCACACAAATGAGGACACATACCAGTTATCTGGTGGTTCGTTGCAGATTAACCATCTTGGAAGAACACAATTTGGCTAGCACAATAATTACAAGCACCTCATGCGCATCTACAGAAATGATAGCATCATGGATTTAACCTGATCAGCCAGCCAAATACCATCACCACCAGCCACCTCCACAAGCTATCGGCACGCTAGACGGGTATACTAAAATTAACTGCAACGCAGCGCAATATAAACAACCTTAAAAACAATGCAAGCAGCACATACCTTTTCAATGTTGACACAAGAAACCGTGTCTGGCTCCTCAATAAGAAGGGCAGCTACCAGAAATTATGCCTACCCAGATAGCTTTAGCTGCCACTTTTATACACAGCATTGGGGTTCTAAATAAGCTATTAATTATGTGCCAGTGGTAGGGAGCTGGCACCACGCAGGGCAAGCGTGGGAAGCAAAAGCTTACCCTGCTACACTTAGCTATGTTCTTTTACAAACTCCACGAGCCTTCCAGCGTATTTAAGAAGTCTATTTTTATTGAGATTATGTGACATTAATTGCACACATTTGAGCTCATTTCAACTAATTATGTGACTTCTGATGCCAACTGGTTGCACTGGAACTAATTTACCAGTTTTACAGCAAGAGGACTCATTGGTTATGCAATCACTACCTTTGCATTTGTTACTTTTTACTAATTTTGATAACTACAGTGATTTTCCCTCCACTTTATGGGTTATTTTGATATCAGTTGAGTCCATGTAAGTTCCAGATTCTAACACTACCAAATGTGGAAAAGTTCAAAGTGGGTGAATACATGTGCAAGTCATTGTATCTATAACTTTAGATCTACTTTGTGTTTTATTATATATAATATTGCCAACAGGTTTTGTCCCAGTTGCCCTGTCCATCTGGCAAATTGCTCCCTTCTCATCAAGCAAGAAGTGACCTGGCCAGTGGCACAGAATTACTGCCTGTAAAACCACATTGATCTCTTCACAATTACAAATCCAAGTGACCAAATGAAGCTAATTGAAGGAATGAATAAGAAAAATGCAACAGAGCCTGTCTGGATGGGGATCTGTACAATGATCTGGACAACTGGTACTGGTCCTATAATCACCTGTCATATGTGTGGTAATTCATGCAGCTGGATACTGGTGGATTTTCCCCTGCTGGTGATTCTGTGGTCAACTAACCATTTTTGTATTGATCTGGACATATGCTTTGGATCACTGTCCTGCTAGAAGATCCAGTGATGATCCAGTTTTAGTTTCCTGACAGAAGCAGCCAGATTTTGATTTAAAATGTCCTGATATTTCATGGAGTCCGTGATGCCATGTACCCTAACAAGGTTTCCAAGGGACTTTGGAGGAAAAACAGCCCCAAAACATTACAGAGCCTCCATCATATTTTACAGTTGGGATAGGGTTCTTTTCATTATAACCATCCTTCATTTTACGCCAAACCCACCTTGAGTGTTTATTGCCAAAACCTCCATTTTTGTTACATCAGACAATAGAACATGGTTCCAGTCAAAGTTGTAGTAGC
>JAOTRR010085244.1:0-10408 GCA_028570945.1 Gogo arcuatus
CAAAGCTGTCATCAAGGTAAATGGTGGCTACTTTGAAGAATCTAAAATATGAAACGTATATGGTTTTAAAACTTTTTTGTTTATCACATAATCCCATATATGTTATTTCATAGTTTTGATGCTTTCAGTGTTCTACAGTGTAGAAAATTGTTAAAATACAGAAAAACCTATAAATGAGTTGGTGTGCCCAAACATTTGACTGGTACCCTGTGTGTGTGTGTAAAAAATTACCTCTCTCTAATGAAGTCTGCAAGCTCCTTGCTGGATATCTGGCCATGTTTCATGTTATGGTAGAGGACATCGAACCCATTATTTCTGTCACCCTACAAAATAAACACACAAACAAATGAACAAAAAAAAAAAAACCACACAAACAGTAATAGTATTGGTATACCAAAAAACCTGAATCACTGAGGAGTTTTACTAATTTATCCATGATGAAAAATCTGGTTCTAAGCAGTCCATAACACTCATTCATCTCATTCTTCTCATTCATCGAGCCAACCATTGTTCAAATTATTTATTTTATTAAATTAACAACTGAGAAAAATCTTGGAAGTATAATTTTGGAAAAAAACAAAAAAAACAACAGCAAATATCTTTGGGATAGTGACCAGAGTTACAGTGTTTATAGTGCCCTTATTAGCATTTTAAGAAAGCCAGCCATAAGCCTTTAATTACTGGGTAAGTACACGACACCCACTAACCCAATTAACACATGAAGGAGACATGCAATCAATACTTCCTTTATTAATTCATGAAATAGTAAATGTATTATTAGAGTTTAACACTAAATATTTATGCTTATATGTACTGTATCAACTCATAAAGAATTTACAGTCCATATGTTAGTCTTCCCCCATCCTCAATTCTGGTAGTTCAATGCATTTTGAAAAAATGTTTGTTTCTGGTTACAAGTTAAATTTTCGGAGAAGTTATTGCTTTCCACGTTATTGCTTTCTTGCCTTCCAAGATTTTTTAATCCTGCATCCTCACAGTTAGTAAACTTAGGTATTCCTTCTTCCACCATTTCTTTGGGGTATTTGGGCATCAACATTACTTATCCAGTGTCTTCTATTCAGGATGCAACTTTTTCCCCATTAACTGACAAAATGAATACAGATTTTCAGTATTGAGCTCCCTCTTTCTTTATCAGGCAGAGTTTGAAGTGTAAAAACAAATAAGTTCCTAAGTTTATGTTTTTATCCTCTTTTCTATTGATAGACAAAGCCACTATAAGGTTTATATGGAATGGGTATGTCCCTCATATTAGGAAGACTATTTTTCTAAGACCTAGAAACTCTTGCTCTCCCTAATTTTCTACATTATTTTGCTGCCAACATACGAAAGATTGTTTTTCGTCGCCAGTGTCCAGACACCAGTTGGTGCATTTTAGAATCACTCATGTCACTCTCTCTCCCATTTTACACTGCACACCCCTTAGTTTTGTCCACTGTAAAGATTAAGTCTCAATTTCATGCAGCCTCCACACTAAGTCCCATATGCAAAAATCATTTATTTACACTAGAATCAATATTTACTCTTTGGGACAGACTTGGAATTAGTAGTTTTAAAGAACTTTACGAAGGGGACACCTTTTACAGCTTCACAACATTGTGTTATAAATTTAGTCTCTCTCACAATAATTTGTTTTATTATTTTCAAGTTCAGCACTGTATACAATTTCTTTGTCTTTCATTTCCCAATCAGCCCTCTGACATACCATGGGAGAAATTTTGTGTAGGTCATCTAACCTAAAGGGGGTCATAAGTACTCTATAAATACAGTTATGTTTCTCAGAGATGGGCAGAATTTCAATTAAATGTATTTAAAATATGTAATTAATTATTTTATGTATTTTGCTGGACTGAAAAATAATCAGATGCAATTTGTAACAAAATACTTTGAAAGATTGTATTTTGTGTATTTAAAATACTTAATCAAATGTGTCATTTTATTCGCAAATAAGACAAGAACTTTCATCCCCAGGCTTACTATCAGACTACTAAATACAGTAGGCCTCCCTTATCCACAGGGGATATGTTCCAAGACCCCTCGTAGATGCCTGAAAGCACGGATGATACCCTATGGAATCCCTAAGATGCCATGAATTTACATTTAATTTAGATTCTCTTTTCTTATAACGTGTTATTTCCCTTTGTTTTCTCGAGATCTCAACGTATTTATTGATAACAAAAAAACTGCAGGCCATTCAAACAGCTTCTTTCCATTGACAATTTCTTTTATTAACCTGGCTGGCTAGGCAGCATTTGGTGATCACTACAATGCTGATCTGCCAGGAACAAGTAAATCTTGTACTAAATGTTATGAGTGTTATTTAGTAAATTTTATTATAGCTCCTGCACTAGATTCTTGCATATTTAAAATTTTACAAGTTAAATAGTATTATTTTACATATTAATAAGAAATGGTACTATTTTTAAATATATTTATTAATATTGTCATTACTATACACCGATCAGCCATAACATTAAAACCAGTGACAGGTGAAGTGAATAACATTGATTATCTCGTTACAATGGCACCTGACAAGTGCCACTATTGCGCAACTGAAATTGTATATTAGGTAAGAATGGGACAACATTCCACTTCCAAAACGACAGCAATTGGTCTCCTCAGTTCCCAAACATTTAAAAGTGTTTTAAATGTTTCAAGTGTTTCACCTTAAAATTAGATGTGATGCAACACTGTGGTAAACAAGCCCCTGTCCCAACGTTTTTGAAACATGTTGCTGGCATCGAGTTCAAATGAGCATATATTTTTCAGGTAACAATAAAATGGAAATGGGGTTGTAGTACAGCTACAAAAACTATAGTGAAAAACAAAAGGAAAGAAATAGCTTTAAGAGCTCAGGAAACAAAGTAGCATGTCAGCAGTTTTACAAGTAGATATGCATTAAATCAAATATATTGGTTGCTGTTGTAGTTTTTCACTACAGTGCTACAGATTCTTATTTATAGCCCGCCAGTACACCACTACCTGACCTCTAAAACTATATTATTTTCAAGGTTTGATTTTTGGTGTTCTCTTACTTGTGTGGGATTGAGGGGTGTGTGTGATAGATAGACCAGCAGAAACATGCATTTTGAAAGTATGGAGATGAAATATACCCGTGCCTACTTGCAACTTTTTTGTAAAATACACTAGAAACAGAACATTACTTCTGATTAACATCAGAAATGACCAAAATAAGAGACAGGGTTTAAATCTGTGTTTTTGTTACTTTTTTTTTTTTCATTAATTCAGTGCAGTTGCTCATTAAACTGTGATAGACAGTTATAAATGCTCCAAGTCCTTACTAACTTACTCAAAACATAATTATGGGATTAATAATTATGAGAGTAATTTATGGGACTAATTCATGGGAGCAGGGAGAGAACCATGACCAAACGCCACAACCAAACAAATGTAAGATAAATACTATGAGATGTATGATAAATACTAGTGCTGCAATTCTGAGACCAGACAACAGTAAAAGGCAGGAAGTTGAATATTATAAAAGATTTGAAGACATGTAAAGTAACTTAATATTTGCTTTGTCTCATATTTTTGCCATAACACTAATCTAAAGCTCCAGCAGGAAACATCTGCATGTCACATAATTATGGTGTACATTATATAACATTGGTTAATCATGTTATTGCATAATTATGTAGGTTAACTACAGCACAACTTATCTGAAATATCATGCAATTCATTTCTTTGTTAACGAATGTTCACTCAGGTTTTTTTTTAGCTACAGCACCAAAAATTGATTAAAAATACAAACATTGGGGGGAAATTATCATTTTGCTATTCAAACAGTAAAAGGCACCACCAACACAAAAGAATGACACTCATCTGAATATAACACACAGAGGTCAAAGAGTCAAAAGGAAATGTCTTTCAGTATGACACGTGTCTGTGGGGAACAGGGAAATGAGGTTTTTCTAACAGTCATTTGTTGTGGTATGTACATGGCTTGTGGTATGTCAGAGGTACTTGTCTTATTACCCCCTATTATTCCTATTAATATCTATTGCCCCTATTATGCCTATAGATTACCAGTAAATATCTGTATAAATATTGCTGTTCTATAGAGTTCATATAACTGTACAGCACAATTCATTGCACACATCTTTTATTGTTTAATTATATTTTTGTACTGCATAATTAGCCCTACAAATGTGACCTTATGTGATTAGATCTTCAAAAAAATAAAATAAACAAAATTAAATTTTATTGAACAAAATGATCCAACATTAAAGTCTTTGATGGTATGGAATTAAAGGTGAGACTAAATCAAGATCAGAAACGCTGGCAACATATACTCTGAAACAAACCTAGAAAATGACATGTTTAGAAATCTAAGCCTGATTCCAGCTTCAGTATTGTATGGAGACTGTATATTTCTGCTTCATCCACCTAGTGGTAGAAGCATTATGTTTTTGGGTTGTCCATTTGTTCATCCATCTATCAGCCCAAGATTCTGTTTAATGTGATATGTCAAGAACTAGTAGTTGAATGTTTGTAGGATTTATAAAGAATTATGATCATAACCAGCAGATGAAAGGATTAAATTTTGGAATTAATCCAAACAGGATCAAGTTCACAGCAAGGCCAAATGTTTGAAACAGTATTTTCAATTGCTTCCTTTCCATTTGAAGCATATTTTAAGGGCATTTCAGGCATATAAATTAGTAACGAGAAGGACTAGGCTTGTTGCTGGAGGAGGTATCCCTGTTGATGCTGTTCATTTTGTTGCAGGTTATTTTACAATCTATACTCAGGCCACAAACCATATACATAAGATTTTGTATACAGTCTGTGACTGGGGTGATTTTGCGTATTTTTCTTGTTTTCCCAGGACATAAATCAGCTTTTATTCAGTCATAATAAGCCACTATTTGCCACTTATAAAGACATCTGATGAAGGACCTGCTGCACTGCCTTCCATAAAATGCCAGTCAGCTGTTCTGGGCCTTTATTTACATTTCCTGGGCCTCATCTTTCTGAAAATGAAGTACCTCTTTACTGATCAGAAAACACAAAGATATTGCGGAAGCTTTCTTTAAAATGAATGCCACTTTGTTTGACATGTTTTCTAATCCAATGAAATTCATACATTTTCAAGTGTAACACGTTCAAATGTTTGTTTGTTTTTCTGAGGCCAGTGTGTGTGTGTGTTTATACACTAGGAAGGTATACGTACACCTGACCATAACACACATACAGTATGTGGGCCTTCCACAAAGACAATGTTGGCCAAGGATGGTGTGGAAGACGAGCAGCCTGCACAGAGCCCTGACCTCAACCAATTGAACACTTTTGGGATGAATTGGAATGCCAACTGCATGCCAGGTCTTCTCTTCCAACATCAGTGCCCAACCTCACAAATGCTCTTGTAGCTAAATGGGCACAAACACCCACAGCCATTCTCCAAAATCTATCCAACATTACATAGTCTGGTCCATATGTATTTGGACGGCTACAATTTTTGTATTTTTGCCTCTGTACCCCACCACAATGGATTTGAAATGAAGCATTCAAGATGTGAATGAAGTGTAAAATTTCAGCTTTAACTCAAGGCATTTAACAAAAAATTATCACATTTACTGTTTAGGAACTACAACCATTTTTTTTTACAAAATGACGTGTTGGTATTTTGTCCTTTTATAGATCCTCTGATCACCGTTCTCGATAATTGCTAGTGATCGAAACCTAAGCGAGGCTCGTTAAGCCTTTGTTTTATGGTGTTAACACATATTGTTAACTTGACTGTGGACTTGATTACTTATTGTATGTCTCTGGGGGAAAGAGGAACGCATGGCTCAGTGACTTTTTTTTTTTTGAAGACTCCGACTGTCACTTAAGGCAGGGGGCACAAAGTTAGTTCTTTATATGCGAAAGTTTGTAGTAAAAGAGTTCATTATAGCATGTTTGCAGTGTATTGTGTTAATATAAATATGTAAAGTGTGAGGCTCTACAGTGACTGTAGATCATTATAATGGCTAGTTTAATAATGCATCTAATGCTGCGGATTTAAATACTACGGCATTATTTTTGTGCCTCATTTCTGTGCGCACAGTGGGACTTTCACTTCGAGCCGCTCATACTGCTTTAATACAGACGGGTTAAAACACTTCAGAAATGTTTTCACTGAGAACTCAACTGGTTTATAATTAAAATCACGTGAGGTCCCCCCCCCCCCCAGTAAATTTGTTTCAAAACAACATTTTGTCTGTGTTATTTTTTGTTTATTATTCCTACAATGAAACACTGAGTTCACATTTCGTTTTTCTTCTAATGTGCAAAATCAGTCAGTTCAGGTGTTTTTCATGCAATAGTGCCTCCTAGAGATGCGGACCTTGCGAGCAAGTACAGATGCTTCATCCTGTGCAAGCGTGGACGCTGTACTTACAGCATAGATTCCATGCAGAAGTATAAACTAGCCTTAACACCTGTAGGACTGTACCTGTTCGACTGTGTTTTGGTCCCAAGTCAACTGATATCTCCCTTATGGGAGCAAACATTAATACCTCTCCCATCTTGGCTATTGATGTCATTTCACAATTACATATGCAATTGGATTTTGAGCCAGCTATGCCTAAACACTCTGCGCTTGCATCTCAGGTGATGGACCCAATGATTTCTAATCATCCTATCGGGACAAAAGATAAGAATGACTGTGGATTACTGGACATAGAACCTGTACGACTCACAGGCACGCCCCCTCCCCATGACTAAGCAGTATCCTATTTCAAGGAAAGCTATAAAGGGAATTCGGACTATAATTGCTGATTTGGTTAGCCAAGGCATTCTAGTTAAAGTGTGCAGTTCCTCTTCTCCCCTTTGGCTGGTTAAGAAAAGTGGGCCACCAAGGAGTGGACCCAAGACCTGGAGATTGACAGCTGATTATCATGTTGCTAACTGATCGCATTCCACCGGGTGTAGCTGACCCAAGCACCATTTTAAATGGTATTCCATTAAATGGTAACATTAATGGCAATGGTAACTCATACATGGTATTTTCAGTTATGATGTGGCTAATGGGATGGTGATCAATTACATTAAGATGTCATCTGTCAGAGCATGAGTGTCCGGTTAAAGAATCAATAATTCTGCAATATATCGATAATGTTCCAGCTGCTACTTCAGTGCCTAAACATTCTGTGCTTGCATCAAGTTACTGAGCTACAATTTTTGGGACAGTTAATAACAGCTGGACAGAGATCCATTCTTTCTGATTATGCAGTTGCACTGCAAAAGATCAGTACTCCATCCACGTTCAAAGGGCTTCAGAAACAGCTGAAACTACATTTACACAATTTAAAGCGGCTCTCATCTGCTCCAGCTTTAGTTTTGGTGCAACCAGAGCTGCCCTTCACCCTGTTCATGCACAAGCAGGATGGTTTTATGACAGGATGTCTGATGCACGATCATGGTGGCCAACTGCATACAGTTCAGTATTATTCATCTAAGTTGGGTGTCAATGCTAGTAGGCTTGGTCTGGGTCTATGGGCTATTCAAGCCACTTATCTAGCAGTCACTGACTGTGCTCCAGTAGTGCTGACATCTCACTGTACGTTGCTCTCATGTTTTTCTCTACTGTCCTCAGCTTGTGTGATTACAGTGACCTCCGAAAGATGGGGCAAATGGCTTGATCCTCTCACAGCACCCAACATCACCCTGCAAAGGGACAGGATCACCAATCTTTCATCATTAATGATGGCTGCAATGTCTGATACCCCAGATGAAGGTGATTCAGGTGATCATAACTGTGTGACGCTTTCACACTCACCTCATCGCTGTTGCACATTTCTGAGATTCCGTTGGAAAATCCAGACCTAATTTTATTTACAGATGGTTCAGCTCAAGTTTTAAATGGATGCAGACATGCTGGATGGGCTGTTTGCACATCTCGCACAATAATAGTTCAGGGTTGTCTCCCTGATCATTACTCACAAGTTGCTGAACTTGTGGCTTTGACTAATGCCTGCATCCTAGCTACTGGTGCTATATTTTACACAAATTCATGATACACCTTTGGTGTTGTGTGTAATGTTGGCAGTATTTGGCTGTGATATGCATTTCTGACAGCAGCAAGTACGTGCCAATTAAACATGCCTCTTGTGTCTGACCTTCTGTCAGCGTGTGAGCAATAAACACCTCTGGCTGTAGTCAAGGTTAAGGTTCAAGGTAGTTCTATGGCTGACGACACTGCCAAGGCAGAGTGTAGTCTACCTTCTGCCACAATCTTAGCCGTCAAAATCTCAGACTCTGATGCAGAAATCTCTGGTGCACCGCAGATCCAGTCTTTAGTGGATATGTATGCTAATGCTCCTGCAGTAGAGGTGTGAGCTTGGATGGATTGAGGTGCAAGTCAAGACTCTTCTGGGGCATGGACAAAGGGGGAAATCCATAGCCCCTGAGGTACTGCTGCCACACCTAGCTCAACAAATTCACAGTCTCAGACATACAGGCGTTCAGAGCATGGTTCACAGATTTTCTGCCACATGGTGGAACCCTAAGTTCTACTTATATGCATTATACAACGCTGCATTTTGTGTCAAGCGAATACCAAAGCAGCTAGAATTCCAACTCCTGCAGTGCACACCCCAGCACCTCCTGGACCATTCAAACACCTACAGGTTGACTACATCACCCTTGCCCCATGTCAGGGTAAACGGGGTGTGTTCGTGGTGGGTGAAACTTTTCACACTGGATTGAAGCCTATCCAACTAAAACCAGCACAGCCATGCACATAGCAAAATCATTGCTCAAAGACTTGTTTCCTCATTGTGGGATGCCTGAATGAATTCATTCAGACTGCAGAACTCACTTCACTGGGCAAGTGGTGCAGGAAGTCATGAAACTGCTCAATGTTCAATGGAAGCTGCACTGTCCATATAGGCCTCAGGCTTCTGGGCAGGTTGAACATCAAAATCAGACTTTGAAACATTGGTTGTCAAAATTACACCAGAGTAGGGTTTCATGGGTGGATGCATTGCCAGCTGTTTTGTGCAGCATTCGGTCCACTCCCACAAGAAGTGTCAGTCTTGGCCCATCTGTGATCATTATGGGTAAGCTGATGTCCCTACTGAGAACCATCAATTTAAGACAAGCAGATGTACATCTGACTTCTGATGTGCTGCTAAAATACTGTTAAGAGCTTACAGTGCGTCCAGGAGGTGTGGATCCCTCCTGAACAGGGGGGGGGGGACATGTTATTGTTCCAGGACAGTGGGTCATGATCAAAAACCACATTGCTGGTCCACTGGAGGCAAAATGGAAAGGCCCTTTCCAAGTCCTCCTAGTGACTGATTCGGCAGTTTTGTTCAAGGGACGAAAGACATGGATACATACTGCACACTGTAAAGTGGTTTTACCACCTAACTAGTGACAGTTCGGGTGGCTCTGAAAGGAGAGCTTCAAGAGGATCCGATGGCATTTAGGTCACGGAGGTTAAACTCAAAAGTGAAGATCCCCTTTTCTCCAATATGCAACTATTTATTTTATTTACTTATTTATTTCTCAGGAACCGTGCACATTAATAGACATTACTGTAAATATGCAAGAATTAGCCAAAAGGCAAGTTTTCATCTGTAGTCCCTAGTGAGGTATAAAATTGGCAGCCTAAAAGAAACACAAAACGTGAGAGGACTACCACTCCTCGCTCTTTTCAGTGGACAGGCCCCAAGCTAGGCAGGGTAAGACAGTGACCCTTTACAGTGGCAATTTGTTCATTTTCATGTATTTAAACCATAATGTCTGGTGTCAGTTTTAAAAACCTAATTTATACCACTCTAAAAACACAAGCAAAGCTGCTGTGCGATCAGAAATTTGTTGGAGGAGAAAGTAAAGAGAAGTAAGAAGCGATCTGAGGCAGAAAGGCACCCGGAACTTAAACGCTGTAGACGTTTGAATTCCCGCTGGTCTCAGAAAGAAGAATGCCAAGGTCAAAAACATCACACCCCATTCAACAGTGCCAGCTGTCTCTTTTACGCAGATGTCAACTCAGAGGTGGAACAACACAGACCACGTTCTGCAGAACGTGAAGAGACTTGGAAACCCTAAGATTTTACTTTTTCTTGTAATTCACTAAAAATGATCTTTGGGGATTTTTTTTTCCCTTTCTTACCATCCTCCTCATGGCACATGGGGGCAAAATAAACTTGGGTCCTCTTCCAGGCATGTTTGTAACAGTTCCATTTGGTGTCCACTTTTTTATTGCCCTAACAAAAGAAATGGGCATTTTCAGGCGAATAGCTTTTTTTTTTTTTTTTAAATAAGCATTTCCTGACTTATGTAGGTCAACACACCTCTCCCTCATTTGGTTTGTGTTTTCTCTTGTCTTTCCCATGTTGATGGATGACTAAGGGAATTTGGCCTCTGTGTCACCTCATAT
>JAOTRR010085258.1:0-10405 GCA_028570945.1 Gogo arcuatus
GAGCTCTTGTTAGATCTCGTTTTCAGAACATTAAGGACTTGGACGCTTCGAGTTCTTTTTTCTTTAACCTGGAGAGAAATATTGGGAGGAGGAAAATGAAGACATGTCTGAAGCTCCCTGATGGGATGGTGACAACAGATCCTAAAGAGATGAGGAATTGTGCTGTGGATTTTTACACCGACCTCTTTTCAGCAGACTGCTGTAGTTTGGAGTGTGCTGCAGAGCTGTTTGAGGGGCTTCCACAACTTAGTCCACGTGAGAAAGCTGATCTGGATCAAGGGCTCAGTTTGGAGGAACTAACCACATCTGTTGGTCAGATGGCTTCAGGACGAGCACCAGGAATTGATCGTCTCACTGCTAACTTTTATAAGCAGTTCTGGAGAATTATCAGAGTGGACCTTCATGAGGTGTTATTTGAGTGATTTGATGGGGGGGGGTCTACTCTGGGAAAGTAGGGGGTTAAAGGTCTTAGGGGTGTATCTGGGCACAGAAAACTATCAACAACAGAACTGGGACAGTGTGAGGGAGAAGGTGTGTGTGAAGTTGTCTAAATGGAAATGGTTGCTACTCCAGTTGTCATATAGGGGTTGAATTCTGGTTGTCAATAACTTGGTCGCCTTGATGCTGTGGCACAGACTGACTGTTCTCTCTCCACCTAGAGGTTTAATTGAGGATATTCAATGAACTATTGTGGACTTTTTCTGGTCAGGACAGTACTGGACTCGTGCTTCAGCCTTGTACCTGCCAGTGGAGGAGGGAGGACAAAGCCTCATAGACATTTCTGCCCGGGTGATGGCTTTCAGGCTGCAGACTGCCCAGAGACTGTTATATCAGGTTGGTGTGAGGTGGCTGGAAACAACCAGGTTTCTCCTGCAGAAAGCCGGGCATCTGGGCTATAGTAAGCAGCTGTTTCTGCTGAGGCTGGAGGTATCTATCTTTTCTAATTTTGGTGTATTTTTCTGCTTTTATATGTTTGTCATTTTTAACATCTTCACTTCTCTAAGAAGTAGCGGTAGCCCCTGGGCATCAGCACCAGCTTTTTGATGAATAGCATGGTGCCCCAAAGTTCCAAAGTGTTTGATTCACTAACGTGCTGCCACAGAATTAAAGTGGTGTGGAGTGAGCAGTAGTGTGGAAGACTCCAGTCTGGAAGTCTTCCAACCACTTCCAACCACTTCTGGAAGGAGAAGTGGTTGGACATAAGAATGTTCTTATCCAGAATGAACAGTGCAGTAGTTGTTTTTTGTTTTTTTTTAAATAACACCATAGAAAGGGTGATTGAACTGGCTGAAAAAGGTATTGTGATTAGAGAGTGTTAGGGTCAAATCATTATGTTCTATACTCACTTTATGTTTATCATCTCATGCAACACATATATGCTCTGCCTGTGTATCGCATGCAAGAGGCTGCAGAACTTGTGCAACCACATACTGTTATATGAACATCCTGTTTTTCATTTTCTGTCTTTGCTGAAGAAACATTCTTTGAACACAATTGTCATTACCATATATGGAGGTCTTTTCTGTTAAGCTATCGAACCGTTTACCCAGGTGTGGTGTATCATGCACAATATATGTTTCAGTACTCAGAATAAACCTTAGACCATGCAAGGCTTGACAACTGCATGCATGTCTTTTCTTCTGGTCTCTTCAAGCTTGAGATGGTCCGAAGGGAAACAGGAGAAGCTGGTCAGACACTGAATTAGAATTATAACAGAATAATTCTAACAGCAAGGGGCTCGTCTGGGATACAGATCGCTGGTAAGTAGATGGGATATTTTTCACTTGTTTTGTGTTACTTGCAGTTTGTATCCAAATATTTTTCTTGTGTCTACGCTTGAGTAATTCATGGAGGTGTTTCCCCATGCTCCTACTATTCATTGAAACTATACAGGAGTAACACTCAAAGGATTTATGTTTGAAACTATACCAGAGTAACACTCAAAATTATGATTTGTGATGGTTATGGTGACCCGGATTGGGACTATCCATATATGAAGGAATGTTTGGAAGTGTGGAAAAGAATGAAGACAATTTGGGATAGATTTCAAGAGATATCAGATAAAGGTAATAATAAGCAGAAAGGACTCTGTAATATTAAGACAAAGCCCTCTGCTTCACCTCTTGTAGTGTCCATTCAGGTGGTTTCTAAAGTTTTTGATCTGTTTCCAGGTGCGCCATCAACCCCTGTCTCTTCTCTTTATCCTGCACTGCCAGACGGCAACAGTATTCATAATCAGAATCAGAAACTAATGCTACATTCTCTTCTGTTGTATTGGGAGAGAAAACTGTTCAGGTACATCCTCCTAAACTTTATGAAATTAATGAAATTTGCAACAGTTTGCCTGATCCTAAAAATGCCCGTGCTTTTGTGGATTCCTTAAAGAGGACCACATGTTGTGCTCAATTGATGGGTCCAGACTTCAGAACTATTTTGATGCATTGTCTTAAGATATCATGCAATCACTCGGATGACTGATGGATGCAATTTGGAAACAATTTGGGCCCAGAGTGCATTCTATGTAATATGAGTAAAAGCCACCTCAGGTTCTACAGATTTATGTTAGAACCCATACCCTATAAAGCCAATGTTATACTCCTAACTGTGGACCCATTGTGTCTCATGGGACTTATGTTGGGTATTCACATTGTGGCGTTAATATTATGGTACTGCATTTTGGTTATAATTTCACAAATATGTGGGCCACTTTTAATGTCTCTAATGCTTCCATGATTTGGCAGGGAAGTACTTGCTCCTTCCCATGGTGGACGGTTAACACAGGGGCTGACTCCCCCGCGAAATGGGTCTGTGGGGGCACCATCTATGACCAATTACCAGTTTGATGGGTATTCATAGGTTGCTGTTAGGTGGCATGGGTAGTCCCTCGGGTACCTGTCCACACACCCTTTATACCTTCCCCTGATAAGCCGCCATGTGTTAAATTTTATGTGCCTCAGCATTATGATGGGTATATTTTGGCTGACCCATGGACCACTCCTTGAGGCTAATGTAGGTTGGTAACTCTTTCTGGGTGGTGGGACAACCGCAGCACTGAATAAAATCAATGGCCTCGCCTGGCAGATTTTGAAACTTTCCAACGATATTTCTTCTGCCCTCATGCTGCTGAAAACCGAGCTTATGTATGTGTGTGAAGCTGTCATCCAGAATTGCTTAGCATTGGATATGCTACTGGCCAAGAAGGGTGGCGTTTGTAAAGTTTTGAATGTTTCCTGTTGCTTCTACTTTCCAGACTATTACCACAATGTGTCTGATCTCATTACTGAAATGCGCAAAATCATCTCTTTACCCCCTCCTGCTGGCAATGCCTGGTGGCAGTGGTTTGCTAACCTTTGTGGGGGTTGAGGACAGTGAATTCTGTCAATTGCAGTACCTGTGGTTTGCATTTTTGCCCTCGTGTGTATTTGTGGACCTTCAGTGCCTTCAGTCTTTCCTTTCCCAGACAATTACTTGTCTCATTAATCCAGCATACCTCTCTGTCCCCCTTAATGAAGCAACGAATGAGGAGCATGATGATTCCCTATAGCTATCCTGATAGGATAAAAGATGGCAGTTGTTAGGGTGAAATCATCATGTTCTATGCTCACTTTATGTTTATCATCTTGTGCAACACATATATGTTCTGCCTGTGTATCATGTGCAAGAGGCTGCAGAATGGACTCCCTGACTTCAGAGATGATTGATGTGGAACCTGTACAAATAGTGTTGGTGTTTTAATACAAATGCAACCACACACATACATTGATGTAATCACATACATACACTGATTTGTCTTATGCTGATTATATATTGATTCAAAACTTAAACCAATCATGTTGATTTCAGTAAAGAGCAAATGAAGGTGATTCTACTTAAAAAAAATTACAAGTAGATTTGTTAAAACATTATATATTTACAGAACTTTGAATCATGCACTAAATCAGAGTAAAGTCTTGTTTAAATGTTGTTTTTTTAGTTAGCTCAGTGTGGTGTTGGAAATTGGTAGAGCGAGACCTGAAAGTATTCTTTTTTTAATGACATCATTGTCACACTGAAAATATTGGGGGATACAAACTTGTAACTTAGATGGTGTACGTGGACCAATGGAAAAATATTGGTGGAAAACAGGCCAAGTATGGTGTGATGTGCTAACCAATCAGAATTCATTAAAATTGTTAAATTGTATACTGATAGAACAATGGAACACTATGTTAGAGCACTATAAAATGAAAACTTTATGATTTTGCAGACAGATCACTCTGCAGACTGACTCGGCTTTTGTTATTGATTTAATAAAAGTGTATCTTTTCTGCAAACTCTTTTACTTTGGATTATTATATTGAGAGAGTTTCCACAACATATTTTTGGTGACCCTGACGTAATTTGGAAGGAACCTCTTGCTGACTGCACTTGGGTGTCTGAACTGCACTGCACAAACAGCAGCCGCTAAAACGTAAGCATTTTTGCTACCAATTTGGTTATCAAAGTTTGTGCAGATGTGGATTTGACTCTAAGTGTGGTGGTAAGAGAACTAAAGTCTTCAAATCTGAACAACTTAGAAAAGTGGAAACATCTTTTGATGCAGTAATTGTGAGACGGGGGGGGGGGTGGCACAGGTTTTGAACCTTGCTGTGGGTTCTGAGGGACTTCTGTTGCATGCTTTTGCTTTTACAGTCTGCCATAAAGAAGAGAGTCATCAGCAATTAGATACTTTTTGTTTTGACAACTTGCTGCACCCACTGATTCACAAAGGTTGAGTTTTGTCTTGGTGTGTCATTAAAGGTCTTGAGTAAAGCTCAAGCAGCTGGGTGATACCCTTTGGTGGGCACCTTGCTAATTCCAACCTGAATCAGTTTAGGGTAGTGTAGGAGTTTTGAGTGCAATTCGAAGGGTCTTTTTTGTGTTAAAAGACTCCCTTGACCTTGGCAGAGCTGGGGAGCATGGTATGGGCAGGGGTCTGAAGTTCCCAGTTGGGTCTGGACGCATGCTGACTTTCCCTAAAAATCTCTAGTTTAAACAAGGAGTTGCAGAAAAATTGTTGTATGTGTACATAACACTGCTGAGAGAAAATAGCTCTGAGAGAAAGAGTTAAAACTCAAAGCAGGGATTTAAAGAAAGAAAAGCCTGTGGTTACAGGTCACACGTAAAATCCTGCAGCTACCGCTCTATGTGGTATAGAGGGCTGACATAGGCAGGTCACACATTGTGTTGTGGGAAGTGTATCAGTGTATTGTGAGAAGAGTACTGCAGTTTATGTATTGTTTGTATTTTATCATATTACCTGTGGATACCGCTCTATAAGTTTAGAGGTCTGAACGGACAGGTATTGTGTTTGGTGTATTAAAAGATAAAAAGCTGTTCAATGCATGCGTTGTGTGCACTGTATTGAAGTAATGATGAACAGAGAACGTGTGTGTGTGTGTGTGTGTGTGTGTGTAAGAGAACAGGATTGAACTGTGTGTGTGTAAGAGGCCTCTTGTTCTCTCTCTCTCTTTTTCTCTCCCTTTCTTTCTCCCTGCATCTTTGTGGCTGTACATTTTTTCCTTATCTGTTCTGTTTTATGTGAATATGAGTGACTACTAAGTAAAGAGAGTGTGTGTATGGAAGAATTACAGGCAGATATAAGAGAAAAGATTCTAAAAGAGGCTCATGGTATAAGAACACATTTCTGGTGAGAGACAGAATATGAAGATATTTTGGAAAGGTTTCCCAACAGAGAAGAAAAATTAATTGTTAAGATGTTTAACTGAAATAGTAAACCTAGAAGAAGTTAGTGAAGAGTGACCATAAATTAATTGGGAAGAGCTCTTGGGGAGACTTTGGACAATAAAAAATCTAGGAGAAGCATTAGAAGATTTAATAAACACTGGAATAGGTTTCATAAGAGGCCCATTTGAATGTTACATAAATAGGTAACTAGAACAAGGGGAGGCACAAGGATTTCAAGGTGGTGAAGGTGTCAATGGGAAAAAATTAAATAATCCAGCTGTAGAGCTTTCTGTAGTGTTAAGGAGAGTTCCGTGGCTGATGGGTAAAAGAACAAGGACTGGGGAAGAATTAACTAGAACAGGCCTAACATTGAGAAAGATAAGAGCTAGAATTTTGTCTGACGAGGACTTAGCCCCACCTGATCATTTAGCAAGAGAGAATTAAGAATACAGGGAGTGGAAATGGTGGATACCCCATTGCAGATGGTTTGCTTGAGAAATCCTATGGCTAAGGATAGGATTAAAAAGATATCTGAAAAATAGGCCAAGAGAACTAAGAAAATGAAAACACAATGGCCCCAAGATGGTTCACTTGAGGTGGGTTTGTGTGAGGAGATGGATACTTTGATTAAAAATTAAAAGCCAAAGGACAAGAGTGAGAAAAGACTGAAAAGAGAGAGGAAGAGAAAGAAATACTTAGCCTATTTAAAATGGAAGGAGAAGATTTTTTGAAAACTGTAAAGAAAATAAGTAAGACACTGAAAAAAAGATGAAGAGAAAAATCAAGAGAAAATGAGACACTTGAAAAAGACAGTGCACTGCCTCTTGAGGAAGTTGGGATGCCACATCTTAACAGGGATAGTGCACCACCTCCACATTTAGAGGGTCAGTTTCTAATAATAGCAAAAGGACAATACTCCATGCTAAAGGTAGAAAGAGACATACAGATAAGAGGGGAAACATAAGTAGAAGAAAAAGAACAGGAAGTGGTGAAACAGAAAGAAAGGCTGCAACACACTTCAGAGCAGGAAAAGAAAGAACAGGAGTGCTTTAAAGGAGCAATAATAGATTGCTATAAAGAAGTAACAGAAGTTCTCAGAGGTCCGGAAAGAGAATGGAAGAAAGAGAAACGGTGTGAAAAGAGACTGGAAGAAAGAGAAGGCCAGTATAAAGGAGAATTTGACAAAATTATGGAAGAGGTAAATAAGAAGATAAGCTTTCTCAAAGAAAAATTAAGGGAAGATGAAAAGACTGAAAGAGAGGTTGAAGAGGAAGAAAAATTACTAGAAGAGGCAGGACGGTTATCAAGAGAACCAACTACATACTGATTAGATCTTGAACAAAGAGAACAACCTGAGAGAAGAAAATTGAGAGATAGAAGTAGAATAAAACCACACCAAAAGTGGAGTAACTATGTTCCTGGACAGTATCCAATTCTAGTTAAAGGAAGACAGACACAGTACATTCCATGGCAAACACAAGACCTTGAGGGTTTGCTGGGGTCCCTACCTAGCATCCATGAAGGGGCTATTAAGTGGATAATTTGAAGAAGACAATAGGAAAAATGCTGGCTATTGGTGATGTTAAGGCAATGTTGGCCAGAGTGATTGACCAATCAGCTATGGAAGAACTCCTCAGAAACGTACAAATGGCTGTAGCAGCACAAGACCATAGGATGGGTGGGACAGAGTTTAACCTGTACCATCCTCGTCTGTAGCATGCGCTGAGAGCAGCATACCCGACAAAGCCAGATCCAAGAAACCTAAAAGCAGATTCACTTTGAGAAATTGAGAGCCCATCTGCCTGCATACACAAGCAAAGAAGGAGATGGCAAGAAAAGACTGGTGATGATCCAGAAGACAACCCACTGATGACGATGCTGTTTCATTCATCAGTTCTAGAAGGTAGGCCAACACCTATGATGGTTGACACTGGAGCAACTTACACTTGTGTAAGTCCAAATTATGCCTTACATCTCCCCAAGTCAGGTAAATTTGCAAGACAATAGGATTCTCGGGACAAATGCAGCTAATTCCAATGACCGCTCCAGTAAGTCTAACTGCAAATAACAAAACAGCAAAAATTCCAATCTTAGTCTCAGAACACACTCCAGTAAATTTGTTAGGAAGAGATGCATTGTGTAAATTGGGAGTTCAAATATGGTGTACATCTGATGGTGTGTATGTGGATGAATTAGGAGTAAGTAGTCAAATGAGTTTATTAACATGGAATGCTAATGTCTGTTGGTTAGGAAACCTAAATGAGTCAGTTCAGAGGACAATAGACAAATGGGGAAAATTCATTCAGGTTCAAATTCCAGAGGCACAGAGGCCTCATTTACAGTACCACTGTACTTTGATTTTTGATGGTAAACAGGATCCCAAATTGGAGGAAAAGTGGCAGAAGACAACAGAAGGTAGGGAAGTGAAACTCATTTCTCAGTACATCATAGTTGGGAAAGAAGGAGCTGCTGTACAGGTAGACAATAATGATTTTATTCAGGAGTGGTATAACATACCAGGAGCAAGACCACATGTGATGTTACTTATAAAGGAAGGATATGAGGCTAGAGATTTGGGGTTTATGGTTAAAAGAGCAGATACTGTTAGTTGGAACAAAACAGAAAATCCATTGATTTTCCATGCCTCTGACAGCTCTATGATAAAAAATACTTTGTACAATGGTAATGATAGCAACACCTCAAGAGGTAGTTGTGAGAGAAGAGGAGACAGAAAAACTGGTGAAGCAGTTAGTTCAGATGACAGCAGGAAAGCACATTGAGACATCAAATGCTTGAACAAATACCAGATGTGTTGTGGTCAAAACATGACACAGACGTAGGATTAGTGAAATCTGCTAGCCCAATTAGGATAGAGCTAAAACCTAATGTTTAATTGCCTAGAAGAGCTCAATATCCTTTAAAACCAGAAGCAGAAGAAGGGATTGAAAGAACTATACAGGGTTTAGTGACAGCAGGAGTGCTGGTAGAAACATGGAGTCCCTGTAATACACCTATTCTTCCAGTCCAGAAGGCTGATAAGTCAAAATGGAGATTAGTACATGATCTCTGTGCAGTTAATGAGGTAGTAAACGACTGGCAGGCTGAAGTGCCAAACCCTCACACACTTCTTGCAAATGTGCCACCTGATGCTAAGTATTTTACAGTCATAGATCTTTGTTCAGCCTTTTTCAGTGTACCTCTGGCTAAGGAATCTAGGTATCTTTTTGCATTCACATACCGTAGGAAACAGTACACACACTAGAATGCCACAAGGTTTCAAGCATTCTACTCATGTGTTCAATCAGGTGTTGAAACAAGATTTAGAGTAGTTAGATTTGGGAAGTATTGTCCTGCAATATGTAGACAATATTCTGATTTGTTCTCTAATGCTGGAACAATGCCATAAGGACTCAAAGGCAGTGCTGACAAAATTAGCAAAAGGAGGACATAAGGTGTCCCAATCTAAGATGCAATATTGTCAGCCTCAGGTAGAGTATTTGGGACGAATAGTGGCGCATGGGATTCGAACAATTGCCCCTTCACAGTTAGAAGGCATTAGTAAAGTACCACAGCCTATCACAGTAGGACAAATGATGATATTTTTAGGGATGATTGGCTTTAGTTCAGACTGGATAGAGGACTATGCAGTAAAAACAGCTCCTCTTAGAGAACTGACGTCTGAGGCAGGTATAAATACTTTAAGTGCACCACTGAGATGGACATCAGATGCCTTAGTAGCATTTGAGACTCTAAAGCAAGAATTACAAACAGGCCCAGTTTTAACAACACCTGACTACACAAAGCCTTTTCACCTGTATGTAGCTAACAGGCATGGCAAATATGCGTCAGCTGTGTTAATGCAGGAAATTTGTAGTGGCAGGAAGAAGCAACCTATAGCATATTACAGCATTAAGTTAGACAGTGTGGCCAAGGGATGGCCTCCATGTTACCAAGGACTGGCAGCAGTTCATTATGCATATGAAAAAGCATCCTTTTTGACCATGGGATATCCAGTCATTATCTACTAGCATCATAAAATCATTGAAATGCTTGAAAACAGTAGGTTTGTTCTCACACAGGCACGGGCTTTGCAATATCTGAGCTTACTAACTTATCCAGATATAATTCTGAAGAGATGCACAACAGTTAATCCAGCAGAGTTACTGCCATTTCAGTTTGAAGGGAAACCACATGAGTGTGTAGCAGATTCGCTGACTTTTTCTAAACTGAGACCAGATCTAGAATCCGTTCCGTTAGAAGCACCTAATGTTACATATTTTGTTGATGGATCCTGCTTTAAGGATCACATGGGTAATCATGCAGGTTATGTTGTAGTTGAGAAAAAAACAAGATGGATCTTTTCCAGTGGTACAGGCTGAACAGTGTCAGCAACCTTGTTCTGCCCAGTTAGCAGAATTAAAAGCCCTAACGGAGGCCTGTAAGCTAGCAAAAGGTAAATCAGCTGAAATATACACAGATTCAGCCTATGCTCATGGCGTGTGTCACCTTTTTGGAGCAGTTTGGGAACAAAGGGGTTTTAAGAAAACAGATGGTTCCCCAATTCAGCATCTAGGTCAAATATTAGAGCTAATGTCAGCCATGATGATGCCCACTAAACTAGCAATTATCAAATGCCAAGCACACAAGAAAGGGAATAACTTTGTTATAGAAGGCAATAATGCAGCAGATGAGGCAGCAA
>JAOTRR010085329.1:0-10394 GCA_028570945.1 Gogo arcuatus
CGCAGAGCGCCTAGTCCAGTTTGGGTCCAATTGAACGTATACATGCAGGAGTAGCCTGACTCCCAACCGCATTATCTGGGTGTGTTAGTCCTTTGAGAAAATCGATTTAGTACGATTTCAGTCGGACTAACACATTTACATGTATTTTAAAAGTCCGGTTTTAGTCCGACTAACGCAATAATTTGATTTTCTCTAAGGTCATGTAAACGAACTGAATGTGAGACCAGAAAGATAAGCTGAAAATTGGAAAATAGAAAATACAAACTAAAGCATGTCCCAGTCCTTCAGTGTCCCAACATACCTTAGGAAAGTGTTACACTGGTGCCGAAAGCTAGGACTCTGAAGCTGGAGCAGTGTCATGGAGTCCTCACCCTTCAAGGACCTGATCCATGCCCTTGCCGCCGCCCACCAAAACCAACACCAAGCCCTCGTCAC
Organism: Gogo arcuatus; assembly: GCA_028570945.1. Taxonomy (NCBI): domain Eukaryota; kingdom Metazoa; phylum Chordata; class Actinopteri; order Siluriformes; family Anchariidae; genus Gogo; species Gogo arcuatus. The sequence goes on from JAOTRR010085329.1 coordinate 436, forward strand.
CATGCACATGGAGCAGGAGCAGCGCTTCCAAGCACTGCTCCAGGCCCAGTAGGAGGACCAGCAGGTGCTCCAGAGCCTGATTGCATCAGCGGGTACCCCAGCAGCAGTCCGCGCAGGGTCTGTGGGCTTCCCCCATTTCACCCTCACCAAGCTGGGGCCTCACAATGATCCAGAGGCCTTCTTGGAGCTCTTCAAACAAGCCGCGGAGGCGTGGGGATGGCCAGATGAGCAGCGAGCAGCTCCGCTACTGCCCACTGACAACATGCTGGAGAATCCGGACCTGAAATGAGCCATGTTGCAGCACATCGGCTGCACCCCAGAGCAACACTGTCGGCAGTTCCGCATGCTGACCATTTAGGAGGTCGGTCAGTTGGTTGTTCACATTTGCCCACAGCTCTGCGATGCCAGCCAGTGGTGGTTGAGGGCAGAGGACTGTGACACCAAGGGAATCATCGACGAGTGGTGCTGGAGCAGTTCATCGCCTGGTTGCCTGGAGGAATAGCAGAGTGAGTCCAGTGCCAGTCCCCGGCATCACTGAAGGATGCGATCTCCTTAACTGAGGACCAGCTGGTGGCATTTCAGGTGGCAGGTGGGCAGCCCCTTCTCTCTCTCTCTTTCTCTCTCTCTTGTCCCCAACCCCCCCATCCCTGCACCATGGAAGAAGGGGTCAACTCCCCTGCACCCAGTTCCCCAAACCCTTGTTTCCCCTTATGTTCCTGTTTCTTCCCCCTCTCAGGTGAGTGATCCCCGAGCCACTAGTGCAGAGCTGAGGCCTGGGCTGGTGTGCTGGTGCTGCAGGGAGCCTGGGCACTTCTAGGACCAGTGCCACGTGATGGAGGTGGGGGCAGTGGTCCGGATCCCCACAGACCGCCCCCGATTGAGTTGGGACATACTGCATACCGGTGAGTATCCAAGGGGTACATACCATGCATTGGTGGATTCAAGCTGTAGCCAGACCTCCATCCACCAAAGGCTGGTTCAAGGTGACGGGTGCAGTACTTGTGGTCAAGGTCCGGCATGTACACAGGGATGTTCAGGAATACCCTCTGATGTCTGTCAGAATCCAATTTCAGGGAGTAACTTTCAGTGTAGAAGCAGTGGTTAGTCCCCACCTCACCCATCTGCTGATTTTGGGAACAAATTGCCCGGGGTTTAAAGTGCTTGCGAAGCACCTATTTGTGGATGGATCCAGTGGTAGACAGACACAGTGTGGGATGTGTGCAGCATTAGCTGGGGAGGCAGTTCCAGGGTCATCTACATCAACTCTGCATCAGAGGGACACGGAGGGTGGGGAAGGCTCCACCCCCCACCCTCCCTCAGGATTCCCTGAGGGGATTTACCACAGGGATTTCCAAGGGGAACAGTCATGCAATGAGACTCTGAAACACACTTTTGACCAAGTGAGCGTAATCAATCGTCAAACCCTCCAGCCTCACGTTGTGCTCGTCCATCTGTATTTTTCAATTATTAAGGACAGGCTATATTGAGTGACACTGGATGCTCAGACCCAAGAAGAAAAGACCCAGTTGTTGGTTCTGAAGAGCCATAGGGAACTCCTGTTCCACGCGGCTCACCATAATCCCATGGCTGGACACTTGGGACAGGGTAAAACACTGAACCGTCTTATGGCTTGCTTCTATTGGCTAGGCATTCGCGGCGACATTCGCAGGTGGTGTGCAACATGCCGTGAATGCCAACTAGTAAAGCCACCGGTCACCCCAAAAGCACCATTGCGCTCTCCAGCCCTCCCTCATCAAGATCCCCTTTGAAAGAATTGGTATGGATCTCGTCGTGCTATTAGATTGGACTGCATGTGGGCATCACTTTATTTTAGTCCTAGATGATTATGCAATGCAACACCCGGAAGCCATACCACTGCGCAGCATTTCCACACGCAATATCACAGAGGCACTGTTTAAAATTATCTCCCAAGTGGGGATTCCAAAAGAAATCCTGTTGATCAGGGCACTACGTTTATGTCACACACACTTTGTGAACTCTGCAAATTACTGGGGGTTAAATCAATCAGTGCCAGCATTTATCACCCACAGACAGATGGCTTGGTCGAACGGTTTAACCAATCACTTAAGAACATGATTTGTAAGTTTGTGTGCAAAAACACTCAAAATTGGGACAAATGGATCAAATCCCTGTTATTTGCAGTACGAGAGGTCTCGCAAGCCTCCACCAAGTTCTCCCCGGTCTAACTATTGTAAGGTCGCAAACTTTGTGGCGTGCTAGACGTCATCAGGGAAAATTGGGGGGAGGGCCCTTCTAATAGTAAAAACAAAATCCAATATGTTCTTGAACTGCTAGCAAAACTCCACACGCTCAGTCACATAACCCAGGAAAATTTTCGGCAGGCACAAGAACATCAGTCCTGGCTGTATAACAGGGCTGCGCGCCTACGGGAATTCACACCAGGAGGTAAAGTGCCCATTTTATTACTCACATTGAGCTTGAAATTACTCACCAAGTGGCAAGGGCCCTTTGAGGTCACACGGCGAGTTGGGGAGGTCGACTATGAGGTGAAACGAATGGATAGAGGCGGGGCGCAGCAGATATACCACCTTATTCTGCTCAAATTATGGAACAAGGGGGTCCATGTGGTGTTGGCGATGGTAGTCCCTGAGAGGGAGGAGCTGGGACCGGAGGTAAGACCAAAAGTAGCCTCCAAATCCATCTCACCGTCCCAACTCACGGAGGTTGCCAAGTTGCAGGCAGAGTTTTCCGATGTGTTCTTGCCTCTCCCTGCTTGTACCCACCTCATAGAACACCACATTGAGACGCCCCCAGGGGTAGTGGTGCACAGCCGCCCCTACCGCTTACCTGAGCATAAGAAAACTATAGTTCGGGATGAACTTAAGGCTATGCTCAACATGGGAATTATTGAGGAGTCGCACAGCGACTGGAGCAGCCCTGTGGTTTTGGTCCCCAAAACCGACGGGTCAGTCTGGTTCTGTGTAGACTTTAGAAAAGTCAACGCAGTATCTAAATTTGAGCATACCTGGTGCCTTGCATTGACGAACTGCTCGATTGGTTTGGCGTGGCTCGCTTTTATTCGACACTGGATCTGACAAAAGGATACTGGCAGATCCCCTTAATGCCATTGTCCTGTGAAAAAATGGCCTTTTCCACCCCGTTTGGTTTACACCAATTTGTCACTCTTCCATTCGGGTTATTCGGGGCCCCTGTGACGTTCTAGTGGCTCTTGGACAGAATCCTCTGCCCGCATACCACCTATGCTGTGGCCTATCTCGATGATATTATTCTGTATATTAATGATTGGCAACATCACATGCAACATCTGAGAGCTGTTCTGAAGTCATTGAGGCGCATGGGGCTCACGGCGAATCCAAAGAAGTGTGCAATTTGGCGGGTGTAAGTACATTATCTGGGCTTCCACTTGGGTCATGGGCAGGTGCATCCCCAAGTTGACAAGACTGCAGCAATTGCAACCTGCCTAAGACCAGAAAGGAGGTGAGACAGTTCCTGGGCTGGCTGGCTATTATTGCAGGTTTGTGCCTGACTATTTGGATGTCACCAACCTGCTGACTGATCTCACTAAAAAGGGAGTCCCAGATCTGGTCCAGTGGCCGGGGGCACAGATGGCTGTGGTGGATTTCCTCTCCCGCCAGGGGGGGGAGTCAGCTGCAGACTGGACGGCTCGCCGGCCTGAGATGGGCGGTGGTGGTATGTGGGGCGGGGGCATGGTCGAGCGTCTGTTTGTGAATGGAGAGCAAGGCCAGGGGAGGTGAGTGGCAAAAGCAATCACACCTGAGTTTGTGTAAGGCTGATGAGTGGGTGTGTGTGTTTTTCCTTTTTTCAGTGACAACGGGGGAGGAGAGAGGGGAGAGTCACAATTGGCAGAGCAGCATGTGTGCATGCCTGTGTGAGTGCCAAAGTATCTCAGTGCAAGACCAGAAAGATAAGCTGAAAAGTGGAAAATAAAAAACGCCAACTAAAGTACCCCACCTGTCACAGTCCTTCAGTGTCCCGACATACCTTAGGGAAATGTGACATTTATATATTTAGTAAGTAATATGAGTACAACATTCTCGGGCATTTTACAGTGAGCCATACTTAACAGGCCACCAGGTTTAATTTATAGTTTAGAAGGTGGGACGGGTCTCTTGTCGTTGTCATCAACAAACATATAGTCCTCTTGCATATTAGTCCTCTTGCATATAATCACCATTTTGAACCACATCAAATTCATCCTAGCATTATCACAATTGGCACCATCACCTGAACAAACATAACGCCCCACGGTCCTAATTTTTCCTGTAACCATTTATTTGCTGACCATCCTATATCCAGGGATGGACCAAACACATCTCTAATTTTTTTGTCATGCTGTAATTACACTAGTCATATTGTCAGTAGAATCTGGTATCAACGTATAACAGTCTTCATCTGTTAAATTTAACGTAACACATAAACCCCCCTGGTTTGCTAAAATATAATCAAGGGCCATTTCATGTTTCAATAGGATTAATCTATGACTCTTAGCGGTATTAGTCAAATGCTGAAAACCTTTAATGGTTTCATTAGCAAAACCCTGCAATGTATATGTTATATTGTCTATATGATCAGTCAAGAATGTTACCCCATACCAGAGAAACAGTCCAATTCACCATTTCTCCCCCAAATAAATTCTCCAATGATATGACTGTAAATTATGAAATTGAGCCATTTCTCTTTTTCTCCTACTGCCATGTATATTATTAGATTGTGTATCACTAGGTTGAATTTTTTCCTTCACTTGATGCATTATTAAAATATCATATGGAAGTTTTAAAGTTCCCAGATAACAACATCCAGTCCACCCATGAGGGAGAAATATATATGCCTTATCTCCACAAATCCACCAAGTGTCTTTAAAATTACCTAATGACACATTTGCAGGTATTGTCTGATTATACACTAGTAATTCTACCTTCTTATATTTTGAAATGGTGAACTTAACTTCATGCACTTGGTTTCTCTGGCCCTTTTCATGTACATCAAATTGCATTATGTAACTCTCACAATCAGATATTCCAAAGAACAACTTCTCCATTCCCTCTGTTCCGTTGGAACAAAAACAAACAGATACCCTCACAGGCTTTACCTCTATTGCATCAGGTACTGTCCTGTTAATCTTGGGTCGGTCATCTAAGCTTACATGCATCAATTCCATTAAAAGATTCAAGAGTCAAGATATGTTTATTGTCATTATTTCCCGCACTTTCGTACAGTCAAGAATGAACTACCATTCCTCCTAGCCTAAACAACTATGAAACTATGAAAAAGAGTTTGTTACAAGTAAGTACTAAAAAAACACACAAGTACTTAAAAAAAAAAACACATACATCTTGTTGAAGGTCTATATAAAAGTCTTGTAGTGCTTAACCAAGTATCATATGGTGCATATTGCTGATAATATAACCATGATAATGCAGAGGACTGACATTCTTTGGCCAGCGGTTCTGGGATTGTTTCTTGGATTGAAAGCCATTTACTAGGGGAAGGAATCCTCACTATACAGAGACAACCGTCATGACTCACAAGTCGTACTGAATGTGTCACTTTTTGAAACCATATACTCTTAGCTGCCCATGGGTCTGCAATTCTTATCACTGAAGCATCAAAGCCAAAAGCCTTCCATTCTGCCTCCCTTTTATATTGCAAATTGTGCGTTCTCTGTCACATCAGTATCAATCAAGTCTATTTCATAAAGTAAAAAATAACCCCATATTCGCCATTATTTTCAGTCCTAACGTCAATGACAATAGCTCTTCATACTCCTCCTCTCCACCTGTGGTCCCCTCCTGGGGACCTTTTACCCTGTAGCAATGGTTCAGATGAATCCACGGTGTCACTTCCTTCACCTTCACTGCCATGGGGTTACTGAAGATAACCTTGAAAGGACCTTTTTGTCATGGCTCATTCCATTTCCATTTGAAAACCTTCACATACACTAGATCTCTGGACAACACCTATTTCTCCTGAAGTTCCACTGGTGGCCCCTGTGCTTGTTGTACCTGCAAATACACAGACCTCACAGCTTGGGTTAGACCTTTCAAATACTCACCCATCTCGTCTTCATACAACTCCATAAAAGGAAGAACTCCTTCTGGTCTCTTAAGAGGTACAGTCATTGGTCTACCACAAATAATCTCATGTGGTGTAAGATGAGTTTCTCTATTTCTACTATTTATCATGGCCATGATTGCTAAAGGTAAACATGTAACCCAGTCCAATCCTGTTTCTACACATGCTTTAGATAGGTTTTGCTTCAATATCCCATTATATTTCTCGACTAGTCCAGCACTCTGTGGATGAGCTGTACTAAATTTTTGATCTATTCCCAAGCTCTTCCAAACTTCTCTCAGGTCTTTAGCTGTGAAATGAATGCCATTGTCACTAGACAACTGTTGGCAAATGCCAAATCAGCTGAAAATATCCCTCACCAAATATTTTCTAACAGATTTAGAGTCTGCATGGACTGTCAGAAATGCTTTGATCCATTTAGTAAATCAACAAATTACAACAAGACAATATCTTTTACCTTGCTTTCGCTCAGTCATGTCGATGTAGTCCATCATGAGATGAGAAAAATGACCCACTGGAGGTGGCATCTTTCCAAGTTTAGTGGGAATTCCCTTTTTATGTTATGCTCTTGATAAATTTGGCATTGGTAAATAAAATTCTGAACATTATTTGTAACTTGGGGTATAAACCCATCAGAACATAATTTTTCCATCATCTCCCCCCTTGCAGAATGTGTTTAACTAGACATGGTTGCATCATGTGTTGCCCTGCAGAGACTAGAAATCAATCTACTCGGTGCTACAATTTTACCTGCCTTCAAAGGCCATTGTCTGGGTGTTGTTTACATCCCCTCTGTATCCTCAAAGGTTTTTTTTCTGATGGAGAAACTGCCTTCTGCACCTCCAAAAGATCACTGAAAGAACATCTGAAGTGTCAATAACTGGACAAATATACATCATGGGCACATATGAATGTTCAGTGGCCGCTTTTGCTGCTACATCAGCATGTCTATTCCCTATTGCTGCAATATCAGTACCTTTAGTATGAGCAGCACATTTAAATGATAGCCAACTCTGTCTGTAACTTCATAGTCTGTAACAACTAACTAACCATTTTTATGGGTTTACCTGCTGCAGTCAGGTAACCCGTCGCAGCCCACTTTCCTGCTCAACAACACACTATTCCTGTTGCACTGTACACATTAATCCTTTTCTGTTCTCCCAGTGAACATGCTCACTGGAGTGCAATCAATTCTGCCATTTGTGCAGTATAGTGAGGAGGCAAAGGGTTACTTTCTCTTACTACATAAGTTAGTATCTGTCAGTTCAATAATTGCATATCCAGTCCTTCTCTGCCCTGTATAAGGGTTTCTTGAAACAGACCCATCAACAAAAAATATCTTATCAGGGTTTTGCAAAGGATCCTGGTGTAAATCAGGCCGCGCTTGCGATTCTGCATACACCAAGTCCTCACATTGATGAGCAGTTCCTTCATCTGCTGTAGTCAGTAATTCAACCGGATTAACTGTCACACATTGAGTGATTGTCAGTTCAGGTTTGGACAGTAAGATTTCATATCCACTCAATCTTCTCTGAGTGATGGCTGACTTTCTGCTACTAAGTAGTATATCCACAGCATGTGACATAAACAGTGTTGTTGGATGTCCAAGAGTCACAGACAATGATTTGTCTACACCAAAGGCTGGTGCTGCCAATGCTCTTTCACAACTATGAATTCCTCTCTCCACTCCATCTAGGTGTTTGCAATAATATGCCACTGGTTTATATTGGGTACCATATTTCTGTGCCAAGACTGTGTTTGCAAATCCCTGCTTCTCTGCTGAGAATAGATACTCTAAAATATTTAGAGTAAAGCTCAGGCACTTCGCAGGGCATTTTTAAAAATCTATAAATGCTTTTTTTGGGCTTGTTACTCCATGTCAACGAATTTCCTCCTGAACCATTTAAGCATATGTCTCTCAGTGGCCTAGCCATTTCTGCATAGTCACAAATATATTGTCTACAATAATTCATCAAGCCTCTGAAACTCTGCATCTCTTTCACTGTTCTAGGTTGTGGGCAATCTTGAATTGTCTGTAGTCTTTCTTGTGAGGTTTTTCTCTTCAGCTTTCAGACCATGTCCCAAGTATACATCTTCTGGTTGCCACAGTTGCACTTTCTGCTTACTGACCTTGTGTCCTTTATTCGCCAGCTGTTGTAGCAAATACTGTATCCTTTTGGCATTTTTCCAAAGTATCTGAACACAATAACAGGTCATCAACATACTGGATGATGGGACTCGCATGGGGAGGGCATATATCAGCCAGGTCTCTCCTAACCATTGCAGTGAATATTTTAGAAGATTTTTTATACCTTTGAGGAAGACAACTGTACGTATATTGCTGATCTCCATACATAAAAGTAAACAAAGGTTGAAAGTCTAAATGAAGTGGCACACTAAAGAATGCTGAAACCAAGTCTAGCAGAGAATAAAACTTAGTGGAGACTGGTATAATGGTTAGGATAGTAAATGGGTCGGGTACAATGGGAAAATCCGTTACCACCTGCAAATTTAAAGCTCTCAAGTCCTGAACCATTTGCCATTTACCTGTTCTTGCTTTTTTAATTGGATAAATTGGGGTATTAAAAGGACTTGTTGTGGGGTAGATCACCCCAGCCGCTAGCAATTCTTCGACTGTGCCTTTTATTCTATCCGCTACTTCCTGAGACATTGGGTACTGCCTCTGCTGTGGGCCTGTAATTCCTGGTATCAATATGACTTTAACTCGTCTGGCTGATTTTATTAGACCAACATCATGTCCACCTTTTGCCCACAGATACTTCATTCAGTAATTCTTCATGTTCTTCTGTTAGAACCATGAGCCATTCTGTTGCCAGTCAGTGACTCTCTGCCGTATAGGGAACAGTTACTCTAGTTAAAATCTTTACATCCCCATATTTGTTCATCAGTTCTAAGATGTCTGTTGCTTTAAAATCTGTGGCTAGTAGTCGCTTTATCATACATCCTATGTCTTTAGCCTTATAGCCATCAGTCTGATTGACTGCCAGTGTAACAAGTGGTACTGCTGTGTCTGTCAACATGTATCATTGTTGTTGCTCAGGTGTCAAATTCACTATAGCTCTGGCCCCTTCTTTTCCGGTGTAGATTTCACTGATTGTCAGCATTTCTCTCTTCCCATCCAAATATTCTTAAAAATCAACCTCATACTCAAAATTGGTTCCATCTTGATCGTAGTTGATTGTACAATGATATTCAAACTTTTGAGTCATTTTTTCTGTTGCAGTAATAACATCCCAACATGTTATATCTTTATGATCGAACGTCCATGCCGTCCAGAAATCTTTCAAGACATTTTCTTTTGGTAATTTAAACCAAGAAACTTGTGGGTCATTTCTGTGATGTTCCATTAAAGTCATTACATGAGCTTCATGCATTCCTGGGAATGTGCAAATCACTCTGTTTGGTGTGCAATATATGGTTGCATTCAAATATACAGAGCAAGTCTCTTCCCAATAGATTAACTGTCGCCAAAAGCAAGATTTTCCCTATTCTACAATGCACGCCATTTTTTTTAACACAAACAGATGGAGGGACCTAAACGTAAAAGCCAAATGTAGGGCTTTCCCAGTCTCCTATGTAAACAGAAATAATTTAACCAATCAGAAAATAGAATGTCCTACATGTCGATGTATTTAGATGCAAAATCCACTGAAGGAATTCTCTCATAAAATGCCTGTGAAACGTCCGAAGTTGCATTTTAATCATGAATTTGATTAACTCTGGAACAAAATAGGTATGTACATAATCCTTGATGTATAAAGAATCGATCTGTAAACAGTTTTCTAAGATCCTGACAATATTTATTTCACAAACTGCCATAAAACAATCATGGTCTTGCTTGT
>JAOTRR010085390.1:0-10388 GCA_028570945.1 Gogo arcuatus
TCATCATGGTGATTGTAGTCCGCAGCCATCACAGCACAACTGTAGGTGTCCAGAGCCATCTTCGACAGTGGCAAGGAAAAACTCCCTGAGATGATATGAAGAAGACACCTTGAGTGGAACCAGACTCAAAAGTGAACCCATCCTCATCTGGGTGCCACCAGATAGTGTCATTATAAATAACTTGCTTCTATAACTGTGTGCTACATAGGCAAAACTGCAATCGGGTAACCAGGAAATTCTTTATAGTTTTAACATGAAATCTATTTTGATGAAGTTATCAACTGTTAACTAATGGTCACTTGAGTGAAAGACTGTGTCAATTGCATTCCTAAGCCATTGTAGCAAAACTGACTGCATCAAATGCAATCCAAAGCCATCTTGACAGTTTCTAAGTGTATCCTTAGGCTATATGGGGCCATCCTCAGCAGGAGTGAAGTGATGAGAACTCCAACCAGAAGTAGGGCATCAGGATGGATCAGGCAGGTCTCACCAATTCAGCAATTCAGTATAACATTGACCCGAATATGAAGCCAGAATGTTACATATGTAACAACGGTTTTATGACTGAAGGTAGGATCGCCAGGGCAGTTTCACAAGGTATTAGCAGAGTATTCTACTTTACCTCCTTTCCAACTGAGTCGCAAAAGCAATGTCATCCCCAGGTGGCCTGGTAGTCATCCACTCAGTTGTAGAACCACAGTTACATATATAACCTTCTATTCTACTTCCTTTCATTCTGGGCTGCCAAGACAGTTTCCTTAATAGTGGATGCCATATATCAAAGTCATGAGGGGTTGTAACATGTCCTGAAAGTGCACCTTCCAGCGCAATAATAAATAGTACTCATAAATAGCAACACTCATAAACAGCTAGACATATTATTGAGAATGACATATGCTGTCCTCTATTGAGGATAAGAATCACTCAACATTCTGATATCTCTCTCCACCAAGGGTGAGAATAAGAATATATAACATCCAGGCATGAGTTCATGTCACTGCTTCACAAATGTGTTCATGAAAGTAGGTATTTCTTGACCTTTAAGTATGCTTGCATAATAATTTCTGTTACCCAGTGGGCTAACCTGTCTGTACACTGCAGAGCCCCACTTTATGATCCACAAAGCACACAAACAGCTGGTCAGTGACCTACCAATTGGTAGTCACTTCCACAGAGAGCCCTCACTGCGCACAGGGCTGGCTTGGACACAAAGGGTTATCTGCAAGAGCTGATAGGTTAAAAGGTTTATTAATATGCCATGGCAACTAGAACGATATGGCAACCTTGGGGCATGAACAGGTAACTGAATTGGATCTGCATTGGATTGAAGAACAACTTTAGCATCTGTGTAATCTAGTCAGTTTACATACAGTGGGGAAAATAAATATTTAACACATCAACTGTCTTTCTATTAATCATATTTAAACATATATGTTTAATAGAAAAATAGTTGGCATGTTGAATACTTATTTCCACCACTGTAGATGCTGAAGTTGTTTTTCACCATGTTAACTAAATATGGGTGAACATTTAACACATAAATATTGATGTAATATTTGGACTTAAGTCGCCCAAAGTCTGTATGTGACATGCACTATAGTGTCATCAAGAGCACAAATTATACAACTGTAGGTTTGGCTGGTTGTCCACAAACACATTCTGGCAGAAAGCTTTTGTCTCTTGACCACATTGGATGGTGAATTGCTGTCTGTTAGCAAACAGATCAACTTCCACATTAGTTAAACTTATACATTTGCCAATCCCTGAGCACAGGACTGCCATGACACAGCAAATCTATTGTCAGACTGTATCTGCCCAAAGGCTAGGCAAATCTTAAGACACATTACGTGTATTACACATGATTCCTACATGGCTATATTTTACAACTAAATTGTGAATTATGACCATCTTGATGAACTTAATGAATTCTGACAGTCCTTCTAGGATGTGCTATAGCTGGAAAGAAATAATGTGCTTTATCTACGGTCAAATTAGAGCAAACAGTTGCCTCACAACATGTTTACTTACTTTAAAATATTTGTGAGTACCATAACAACTGGGGCTGAATAATAAATTTCTCCCCAAAGCCAAGCCTACAAAGAACCATCCAAAAGTAGATCAAAGGCTTGATGAGGAACAAAAGGGGAAAATAGCACTATAGAAATGCTGTGGTTTAATAATGTTTCCAAGTTGACCGACCTGTCATTCAAGCAGTAACTTTGACAGTTTCTGCGCAATAAATTCAGAAGGTATAATTAATCAGAAACTTATTTTGCAGTTACAGTACTGTTACATTTTATGCAGTTATTACATTCTTTCATTCATTCTTTAAGTTCAGTATTAATGATCTATTTATTGTATCTGATTGAAAGTAATATTGTTCAATAGGGAACAATGCCGTGGACTCTGCTTTTAATAAAGTACAATCATTTAAAATATTTACTAATCGAAATGTTCATTTTCTAGTATATGTTGTTATTCTGCAATTTTCTATAACATTTATCCTTAAAGGTGTTCTGCTTTGAGGAAGATGCAATGCACTTACTCCCAATGAAGCATTATAATATTCTCATATTACATAAAATCAAGAAACACTGAAGCTGCTCTTTAAGCTGTCTGATAAATATCTGGTGTAGTCAGATATTACCTCAGTTACCTCAGTCAGTTCTGAATATGTTTATTTACTTTGGCAAGGTCTGATATTCATATTCATATCCACCTCATTAAGAAAATGGAGCACAATGAGTGAGATGAACATTTAATCTCGATTACAATTTGTGTCATGGGGAATGATAAAAACATTCCCTTGGTGATGAGTTATGCTGGCATCATAGACGTAACAGACTATGTTCAGGGATTACTTATTAAGAGTCTGTAAGTACTATGGATGATTCTATAGATGGTACCATGACTTGTGGCTGAACCTGGTTTCATATTTCCAATCAAATAGTGCTGTTTGCATTGTCAGTTGTTTGAGAGTGGAATTGTGGTTGTTTTTTCACAGAAAATAAAACTAAATGGTGAAAACATGAGTTCTTGAAATATTGCAAGGACTTATTAGTAGTAGCCCATTCCTCAAAGTTTACAGTTGGAATGATATGAGGCTACAACTAAAGGATGATATTCTGTACTCTGTCAGCTTTTATTTTTTTTGCGATTCGGTGGTTATTACAGAAAAAAAAACAGATTTCATACATAATTGTTTATGTAAAATACTTTTTGCCTTTAATTAAGCTTAAACATCAGCCCACTTTGCCCATAATTTCAAATGTGACAAAATATATTAACTATTTGTCCTTGTTGGCTCCTTCACTGTGTCCAGAGTGGAATTTTAATAACGTATCTAGAAATATAAAACCAACACACAGAAGTGGAAAGGTGGTAGCATCCTGGTGCAGTATATACAGTATATTAGCCTAGGCCTAATTGGTAGAATCTTTTTACTTGGTGGATTAATTAGTTTGCATAGATGACAGGTAGCGTTTTCAGAATCAGGAAAACACAGATATGTGGAAACACTGACAAAACCACAAAATAAAGTGCAGTGCAAAGCTGTCCTACTGCCAAAATACACAAACATGAGTTGTAGTGAATTAATCAAATATAATTTTTGGCTGGTCAGCTGGGAGTGCTGATGCCCATTGAAACAGTGTCTGTGCCATTTATGCAATTACCTACCTCCTGCTCTCTGCTACAACCAATTGGAATAAGTCTTCTGCTTCCTTCAGTGCTGAAATTAGATGTGTTTTACAATGTTACACATTAGCATTAACATTTCCATGTACATCAGATAATCACACAAAAATGTAGCAGATTCCAGTTTACATCTTACTTATGATATCTTCACTTTGTGAGATGTTTTATTGCAGTAATCAGGGAAGAAAAGTATTTTACAGTGTTGATGAATTTTATTGTTGCATTAACAATGACTAACTAATAATGAAGTCCCACTCCCAATGAAGCTACCTTTAAACCTATGCAATGTTGTTACACTGGTTTGCTCTCTAGTTAGTTTTAGCCTTACGCCTTATGATGCAACTTGGACACATCATCAGTAATATAACTTGGGTCATTGGGCGTTTACAGTCTTTCAGCATCAGACACCCTCACCCAGGTGACCCATCCAGAGGTAATCAGGCCCTGGCTTGTCTCCAAGTAGTTCATGTGTTCCACACATTACCCTGCTTGTCCTTCAGTATACACTTAATGCCACTCAGACATGTCTACCTAACACAACCAGAGTCATACAGGCCTCCCCAGTGACTAAAGGCCGATTTATACTTTGCATACACCCTATACCGTTCCCTACACCATAGCCTGATGTGCACCTCTCCAGAAATCTAACTACCCATTGCGGAGACACAGAGCAAAACAACTGTGACTGGTCAATTCGCTTGGTAGCATAACATTTCCTCCTACGCATTTCCGTCTGCTCTTTCTTCTCCATGAAAAATGGAAATCTCCTATCATGATATTGTGTTAATATAAATATATAAAGTGTGAGGCTCTATAGCAACTTTAGATAATTATAATGGACAGTTGAATTCTGCATCTAACCCTGTGGATTTAAACACTATAGCATTATTTTGTGCCTCATTCCTGAGCCGCAGTGCGACTTTTCGAGACGCTCATACTGCTGAATACAGACGAGTTAAAACACTTCAGAAATGCATTCAGTGACAATTCACTTGGTTTATAATTAATCACGCAAGATTTCTTTTTCTCCAGTACAATTTGTTTCAAAACATTTTGTCTGTGTTATTTTCTGTATATTACTACTACAATGAAACAAGGAACTTGCATTCTGGTCTTTTTCTATGTGTAAAAGCAGTAAATTCCGGTGTGTTTCATGCAACAGTACCTCTTAGAGGAGGCGCGTACCTTATGTGCAAGTACAAATACTTCACCCAGTGTGAGCATCGGCGCCGTACCTATGGTGTAGATTCTACGCAGAAGTATAAATCGGCCTTAACGCTGCAGCAAGCCCCATTGGCACAGCTCAGTGCCACTGGTTCCATATGGATTTCTCACACTACACCTCAAGCATTTACTATTACTCTTAGCATCTGTTCATGGTGCCAGCAATAACACCCCTCTGCCAGGGCCTTCAGGTAACAGCTCCAGGGTTCCTCTTTTCTGCCACAGTGTCCGCCAAACCCCAGCTGAAGAAGTTGGATGGCTAGGAAGGAGCACATCTCTTGACTGGGTTACCACAAACTCCACTGACAAACTGCTGAAAGGGAGCTGGAGCTTGTTCCTTTTCCCATGGCTGCTCATGGGCAATTCAGCTCATTGGTCTAGGGGTATGATTCTCATTTAGGGTGTGAGAGGTCCCTTGAGAGATTTTATGGGGGAAGCCATGTCCTAAAGTTTAGAGAAGCAGCTTGCTGAACACCAGATTTGGTCAGGGGGCTTTTACACTCCACTTCCGCTGACTTGACAAGCATATTCGTAGCCAGGGAGGACAATGTCACTAAAATGGTACACCCAGTGGCTCTCAGACTGAAGCAGCTGTAGTAATCCTGAATGAGGTCCCTGATCTCATGATGGCAAACCAGTGCAGTTACCACCAGCTTGTGTGGTGGTTTAGGCATTGGTGAGGTCCAGCCACAGAACAGCTAGGTCTCTATGTATGGCATTCTGCTGTGGCCTGGTGCTGAGCTTCTTCTGGCAACTCTAACAACCTCCTGGACCTCCTTCAGGGTGAGTTCCTTAATATTGCAATGGAAGGTGGGTTCTGGGGGAGATATCAATGCCCTGCAATGTCCCAGCTCTTGCTACCTTGCTCTATCACTATAAGTGTCAGGGAGATGTTAGTCAAACTCTTCTTTGGAGCAACCTCTCATAGTGTGCCACTCAGCCCAACACAGGGTGATGAGCTTCTTCCTCACTGTTCCATAGCTCTGGTAGTGCATACCTGTCCTATTGCCTCACCTGCTTGTACTGCCACCAGAGTTATTATAGTTTTGAAATTTTCATTAGTTTTTATTTTTATTTAGTCTTTCAGTTTGTTTTTTTAAATTTCAGTTTAGTTTTAGTTTTACAAGTACCAAATAGTTTTTAAAATGAAAACAAAGCTGAATTTACCTGCAAATCTATTTAGTTTTAGTTTATGTTGTATTGTTCATTGTAGTTTTTTTATTTATTTTTAATTTTATAACTGTCAATTTTATTTTTATTTCAGTTAACAAAATTATTTTTTCACTGCTAGTTTTAGTCTTTGTTTTCGTTAACTATATTAACCCTGACTGCCACCTTAGCAACCTCAGCTCCCTAGAAAAGGTTGGGTCCCCATGATTCCTGCTCACCTGGTGCACCTTTATGCCAAACACTTCAGAGGTGATGCTCATGATGACTGTACACATAGACTAGACCTTCTGGTCTGCATCACCCCTGCTTGTGCTTTCAAGGGCTGCATCCACATCCTCATCAAACTGCTGCCACTCACTCTCCTTGTTGGATGCAGGCAACTTAATCCAACTATGTTCTGATTACATGTCCTCAAGTAGGGCTTTTGATGCTTGGAAGCACCTGGATCTGTGGAGTGATTCCACACCTGGCTCCTCCTGAATCTCACAAGGTGCTGGACCTGTAGGTTGCACAACTTGCTCCGCCATCAATTATTTCATTTTGGCCTGGTGGATCTTCACGCTATGCATGTTTTTTTTCAGACTTTGTCACATACACAAACTACTTGTAGTCATTACTGTCTTAGCTTGGGTCGTTGCCTCTATGCCTGTCCAGTTGGGGTGCTCATTCCTCAATGGGGTTTTCCATAGCTTTGCTGTGGCTTCTCCCTCACGAGAGCTGCAGTTTAGAGTGCTTGACCTTCACTCCAGCTGTTGCCAAATTATTCGTGGTAGTCATCCAGCCTGTTCCTGGAGGTCAATGACCTAGCCCAGTTGGACCGGTTTTATCATTTATCATATACCTTATTATGCAATTTGGACACATCATCACTGATGTACCATGGGGTTATCAGCTCTTTTTCTCCATTATTTTTAAAGTGCCTGTTATAAATTTGACCACTCTTCAGAAGTCTGCTTTTTTAGTGACAAATGTTTGATTGACACAATAAGCTTATTGTTATATACTTGCTGAAATTTGGAGTATTTTAAAAAGGGCAAAACAACATATTCCTTCTGAAGTTATTGTTTGGCTGGGATATGACTTTGGAGCTGAGTTTTTAGTTGTTAACAGAAGAAAATTAAGAGGATTTGAAGGTCTACTGAAAAATATACATCACTGTAAATAAAGTTATAGGCAGTATGGTGGTGCAGCTGGTAGTGATGCCATCGCTAGGTGTTTATGTATGTGTGCATGGTTCCTTGTGATGGATTGGCATCCCATTGAGGATGTATATTCCCACCTTGCTCCCATTGTTCCCAGGATCTGGTTCCACAGTGACCCCAATCAGGATGGAGCTGTTACTGAAAGTGAATTAACAAAAATAAACATACATATAAAGATCAATTACTGATTCTCCTGTGCCCACTACAAGAGCTTCAACAGAGTTTTTTGTGAATACCACATCATTCTGAGGGATAGAATTTTGTTGGAATTTAGCTTGTTACCACAGTCAAAATATTTTTATTTTGCGGCAAGATAATGAGCATTTGCAAAATGTATATGGTTTTGGGAAATATGTGAGAAGAGATGATGTTTCCTGATATGTAACCAAGAAAGAAAAAAAACTGTAAACAGATTTATAATTGAGGGTGGCTGGTAAACTATTTTTGACACTACTGTACAGTGAAAGTTTTATACTGAGCACTGAAATTATGATGTTCTTGCAAAGACTTTTTTTAAGTTTTCTACAAACACATTTAAAATGTTCCAATAAAGTACCCCTTGTTTCAGTGCAGAGACATGCAAGAGCAAATTTTATTGCTGTTGTCCTCTGCAGACACAGGTGCTGCTGACTTGTTTCTTGCTCTGTAAAGGTCTCTTGGAATAATTATAGAAAGTGGAGTCCTTGCTGTAGTCCACACAAAACGTTTTGGTTATTTTTAATCTTATCTTTTAACTGACTCCAAAGACAACTGTATCAGCATTAAAAGAGTATTTCTTTGAAATTGTGCATCATCTGATTGTGATATATTGTAAAATGATGTAACTGTAGCACACTATAGCTTTTGTAGCAAAATTTACTTTGTGGTAAATTACTCTGTAAAAGTGCCTCCTACAAGTGTCTGTGTGAACAAAGGGAATGAAAGAGAAATGCTAATGATTGCAGTTATTGTGCAACTGGAATTTCATCTTGATGAAGATCTTGATGATGTATCAGATCTAGATTAAAAGTAAACAAGCAAAAAAAATCGTTTATTGGTTAAATTGGCACAATGATCTGTGTCCTCCAACTTTAATGGGGGGTGTAAAACGTTCCTCATACTCATGCACTGCAATGTTATTTAAAATATACAGCTCTGGTATCTGGTTTTCATTCATTCATTCATCTTCAGTAAGTGCTTTATTCTGGCCAGGGTCACTGTAGCTCCTGTGCATATGCCAGGAACATGGGACATGAACTAGAACTTGCAAAACTACACACAGACAGTGACACCAGCTCAGAATTGAACCAAGGATCTTAGAGCTGTGAGGTGGCAACGCTACCCACTATAAAACCTTGGTGTCCTTATGATTATTCAGGTTCTTTTTTTAAATTAATTTAGTGAAGGCCATTTTCAAAAGTAAAAAAAGACTAAATTGCTAACAAACAAGTAGACATTAACACAACCACAAAGAGAGAGAGAGCATGAGAACATGATGGAAAAATCTAGGAACTCATCCACATCCAGCATGGGAGCTCCTTTGGGGTTCACCTACAGGAATGGCGCTAGAAGGATCCACTTGGTAAGAGAGACATGGAAGCTCCATGAGACAATAATTTGATACAAATATAGCTTTTAGCTTTTATTGTAGCTCAAAATTTACCCAGTTGATTCTTTTGTCCATTACAAGAAGCCCAGTGTAACGGAGAAATAATTTACAGGTAGACATTGTCAGCAGCCTATATTTGTTCAGCTTTACAGAATCTCTTTACAGAATCTCAGACTTTCTAGGGTTGAACTGATTTTACAAGGCACAGATACTCCTGGAGCTTGTAGAATGGTGAATGGATAGGCCCACTTAATTGCAACAAGGTTCCCTGTTGCCCATGACTACGTTTACAGCAATGGGGTAGAGGGATCTCAGAAGGGTCTGATGCTTGTCCAATTAGACTTACATTAATTTAGCCTTCAGGCCTTCAGTATGTTATTGCTTCTGAAACAGTGCTTAAATTCATAAAGAAGACTGTAGCAACTGGCAAATCAATTTTGGAGTCGACCAGAACTATACAGCTTGAATCTTAGCAGAACATTTCACTCACAGTGGACATTTTTCAAGATACAGTGAGTTAATAAGGATATTCCCTATGTAAAAATATCACATAAACACTCAAAATAGATTGGAAGATGGAAGATGCATTAGCTCAGCTTTAAGGCACCAATAAATACTGGTAGATGTTGAGTTGCCGCTACACACAGCCTCTGCTCATCTTCATCCCTGGTCCTAATCAAATTATATGGTAAGTGCCCCTGAGGTCTACCTTGGTGAAAATCTATGCTTCAATGATTGCTTCCAATGCTGGAAGAACTACTGGAAGAGGTTTAGTGAAGTATAGCTACTCAGTAGTATAGTGCAGTAATCTGCACTACACCAGAACAGAGACAGGGCAAGTGGATGAATAAATTAAGTTTTGCAAGAGTGCTTTGTTTGTATGTTACTGAATATCTTGAGACCATGTGTCTATCTTGAGACCATGTGTCTATTTTACTCCAGCAGCTGTCTGAGTAATTAGCTCTAACCCAAGGGAATCCTAAAACCTGTTTCCTATTTCCCAGGGTGATAAATACACATATGTAATATCCCTTTGTTATACATCACCACAGGGAAAACCAAAGAGCATTCAACACAAAAAAGCAAATGGTTGTTGACCAACATTGGTCAGGTAACGTGTATAAAATATTATTAAGCATAATCTGGATGATAACAATAAATTCTGGAACAGTTTAAATCGGCGAGAAAGAGGACATGTAAACGTACTGCCCTGTCACACAATAAGGATGATGTATCACTGATCTTTTGCCAGTGTTGTGAGGCTGGTGATCCAGGGGCTCTTATGAGGACAAATTCCTCAAATTACTGAGATATTTTAGCCAGAAGTTTGTTTGCTGCAGCCAGGATATTAAGGCCATAGATGGAACTTTCAACAATACCTCAAACATACATCACATCCAAATCAACAGTTTGATTTGTGATAAACCAAAGGAGAAATGTATATTTTTTTATTCTCGCCTAAAGTTTATTCTAGATTAGACAGTGAAAGGAGGGAACCTTATGACCAA